>JABJVR010005365.1:0-13628 GCA_025773905.1 Chitala chitala | reverse complement strand
TATAATCTTTTCTTATCAAAAAGACTTCTTAAAATAAATCAAAAGAAGCAATGGTGTCCATGACTACTCATAGTACATGAAGGAGACTGCAAATAAACATCTCCTTCACCAGGTGCGACCTGAGAAACAGCGAGAGAATGCCTTCCACTGTTTACCCATCATTCACTTAGTCTGAGTCTAAAAATGGATTATAATTCACATGACCTCGAGGTCTTCGCTTGGATGAGAACTCAATCTTGCACGAAGAAATAGCGCATACGTGCGGTAACGCCCTTGAGAATAAATCCCAGACGTGAAAAATGGCAAGGCGAACATGAAGGAGATGTCAAGTTGGCCAGTGCTTACTGATGGGCTGGTCAGACATCAGCACTGACAAATCACGCTAGCAGGAAACCTCATCTGCCCAATGTTTATCTGAACTGTCTCATGTCAGGCAAAGGGCGCTACAAAGGCGCTTCCTATAACAGCACACCTGAAACAAAAACACGAAATCTGTATTTCATACCTCGAAGAAAGACAACAACACCAAAATCGCACTGAAAAAATGTTCAGACAAATGCATAGATGTTTTGCCGATTTTATGATGCCTATAATGACAAAAATATTAAAGATTTGAAAACACAGCTAAAACTACAGCCTATGGGGCATTAACATTAAATCTTGTGTTTTCACAAGGACAAAGTCAAGAATTTCTTGTGGCAGCATGAAAACGTTGTGAAGAAATCAAACAGTGGACTACACCTGCTAAAATGGTTTATCACATTATGTACTGTATACATGCATGCATGTATATACAGACCAAAGCTGTTCTCTCACACCTTACATCTCATTAGTACTGCATAATGAAGCTTCAAAGCATTTTCATAATCTATTTTCAGATACACAGAAATATGATAACCAGAGACTCTGCAACACTTCGATGAAACACTGGAAAAAAAAAAATGCAGTGGAATATATTTAAATAAACACTTTTCCTATCAGCACTTCAAACTCTGGATTCAGCCATCATAGAGAAATATTGATATGATATTCTTTCTTCCTGCTCCCCCCAGGGCTGTCCTTGTCATTGGCTCAATCCCCACGACATCACAAGACAAATAAAGCTAGAGCGACGTAGACCCCCCTCTGTGCCCCACCCCAGGCGTGACAAACTACAGGTATTCTCATCCAGAGAATCTAAATCCACTTTGTGTTGCCTCCCCGCCGAGTATGGCAGATGCCACTTTCCCCAGCTTTGCCATACAGGTGAGGAGCACAATTTGTCTCAGCTTCAGCACAAGGTGATCTGCAGTACCCGATGTATGTGCATATCTTTTTTGCATACATGTACTGCACATATGCAAGCGTCAACATGGGACCCCATTTTAATACTTCGGTCTGGAAAAAATGTATGCAGGAATCTTCACATTTGAAGCGGTTGTACCACTGGGACACCGTTTAACTTCAGTTGGCCCAAATAAATTGTTAGCCGTACCTAGAACAGCTTTTGTCATTAAAATTAATGCTTTCAAATAATTATTGCATTCACATTTCTCAGATTATTACCAGACATGCTACTTGTATGGAAAAAAAGTTAGCCACATTATTAAGGATGTGAAAATACTCCAAAATCAAAAACTGGCTTACTGTTCAGAGACCTAATCAGACTCAGTGACGCCCTGCTGACAAAACACACACACGTAGCCTGTAAAATCAGTGCTGGATCTGAAGGAATTCATTAACACGAGCACAAAGAACAGTCATGTGCCACAACTGGCTTGGTTCATGAGGAGCACACCTCTTCAGCGCCTTCATGTCTCCCTCTCACTCCATAACTGTTTCTTAGGTAAATGCAGCCACATAAACCAGTAAGCAGTTTCTCTATGAGACACTTGAATCCAATATCGCTAATTTGCTGCTGTCTTTTTTCTGTCACTGAAGGGTGTAATTTGCGTAGCTGTGGCTGAGTGGGTCAGCCTGTTGAGCCAATGATAATGGCAAACGGAGTACGAGTGTTAAAAGCTACCTCACACGTAAACAATACAAATGACTGGCATTAATGTAATTAACAATCACGAATAATTAAAAATTAAACGGCGGAACACACATCAGAAACAGGGAGACACCAGACAAGTCACATATACAAAGCAGAGTCACAAATTCTACTAAAAATCCACAAACCTCAGAAAACATGTTATTGTTTCTGTAATTAATTGTTGACTATTACAATACTTGGTCATGATAACACGAGGCCAAATATGAGGGGGGGGGGGGGAGTAAATATACAGTAATTCTGCGTTACTTTTAACAGATGAAAGCGCACATGATTTAGACTCCTGTGCCTACATCTGTAGGATCATCTGCTCCCCTATGAATATTCATTACAGAGCGCGTCCGTTGAGAACACAGGTGCCAGGCTCTCCTGCGTCTCGCTGCCAGTGCCTTCCTCTCCAACAGCTCAGGCGTGAGCAGAAAACCAACGCGGCTGATGTGGTGTGACAGGAGTGCGGCATCGGGTCGACCAGGACCTCCCCGCAGGTTGACGGGAGAGCTCGAGGCGTAGCGCGTCGTGATCACGGATCAGGCCTGAGCTGGTGATGAAACGACTCAGCAGGCAATCAACCCCACCCACTAATTAGGGCACCGCAGAGGAGGAGTGGGGGGGATCTCAAAATGTCACGCTGGTGATGGCGAGGATAGGGTTTGGTGTCTGCAGAGAAGTTATTCTAGCTGTGCCAGGACTCCAATGCAGGCAACATGTCAGGTACATCTGAAGGCTTGTGTGTCTCAAACATGCCGTTTGGTGATTCCCCCATCAGAGCGCAATGAAGCAATAACGTTTGATATTCTGCAATGACAACAAATTCATTTTGCTACAGAACTGACACAGATCCAATGATATTGTGATGTTAAGAAACCGTAGCACAAATGTTTCTTAACTGGCAGCCTGGTGGCTCAGATGTGGGGCCTAGTGGGGATATCAGGCTGGGATGCAGAAGTCTCCTGGTTCAAATCCCAGCCCAGCCACCAGGTGTGTCCTTGAGTAAGACACCCAGTGCTAGCTCATTGTAACATGTATGTGAAATGTTGTGAGTCTCTTCGGATAAAATTGTCTGCTAAATGAATGAATAATAATACTGCTACCCTGAGTCCTTACTTTGTCATAGTAACTGACATTGAGGCTCTCCATCCAACATCACGTGTTTAAGTGGTCAAAGGCAGTTTAAGAACCAGCAAATCTTCAGTTTCAGTCAATGTCTAAAATGTCCATATTTCCACTTTTTTTATTGCGGTTGACAACTGAAAAGTAATTTCTTCTATCAAAAAAACTGAAAATATTCTAAATGGAATATATTTACGATGGTGATTATCAAAAGTGTAGTTAACAGGAAACCAATATAGCATTTAACTCAAAGTCATGACATGACATTACTAAATATCCTGGATATTTACAAATAAAAAAGGAATTTGTGATCTGATATTCATTCACAGAAGAATGTTTAAATGCGTACATATTATTTCAGTAGGACTACTGTGAACCCCACCCATATCTTAGAACTGGAAGCACTGCTGAAAGGTAGACGGAGCTGTCAGTTACTCCCTTCATGTCTATTAATAAGCATAGAGAACAGAGATGGAGAATCGCAGAGCTCAACTGACAAGGCAAAACCCCAGTTAAAACAGCAGACAGAATGAAAACAAGGGTTACAGTACAGCCTGGTGTTCAGGTTCAGGACCTACAGACACGCCATGTACCTCATAACAACAATCATTCATCAGGATGGAAAGTAACTTCCTTAAAAAAATTAATTAAAAAAAAAAAAGTTTCTCCACCTGTCCATAGTATAAAATCCAGACAATGCATGAGAGATAAAGAGCGATGCAAGCATGCGCACACGCACGCACGTACACACAGCCGTTTTATCAAAAAGGGAAGTGTGCCTTCCCCTCGTGTCCATATCCCAGCAGGCAGAGCTAAGGGGAGTCCCTAGGTGTCACACAGCCCCTCCCCCTCTTCACCTGCATGTGACGATGACGCACTTCACCTCCCCAGCATCCAGCATAATGTTCATCCTTCAAAGTAACATCTTCACAGGACTACCAAGCACAACCAATTGTCTTGGTTTTTTTTAATCATTTTTCTTAATTTTTGTCAGATAATTTAGAAGCTGGAAACCTCCAAAGACTCCCTTCACCTCTCAAGTGAAAAAACAATGAAAACTAACCAATTTTCATCCCACTCTCCTACTTCCATCTATGATGGCTTATTCAGCAAAACACACGCATGCACATGCACACACACACACACACACACACACACACACACACACGTGGTCAAGGCCTCACTGATATAGCCTCCCCTTCAACACTTAGCAGCACTGTGTCATTAGAACAGGAACCTTATTTTTCTGAAGCCTTATTGTGACTACTTAAAGTACTCTGACCTTCAAATTAAGACTGCAGCCTACCACATCTGATTTGGTTAATGTCTCTGTCTTCTACTTCAAATCTGATATTTTGACTTTGTAGTGTGTAAAGAAACTGATCAATGTAATAATATTTGGCAGAACACTCCTTTGGGACATCAGTGGTTCTGTTGTCTCAGCAGAAACACACCCATAATCTGAACACAGGAATGGACTACAATGATGTGCTCCTGCCATTACAAAGCCATTATATAACAAAAGGGTTACAAATGAAATATATATATAAACACTACCTTCCATTGAGAAGTTGAACACTAAATTACACACTGGTAGCCTTTTTTAACCAGCTAACCGACATACACAGTCCGGCCTTGGTCAAGCTTAGCCAGTTGTGACACAGTATTGAGCAGTGCTCACGGACATGCCTGCTGCTCACACACACCTACGGTCTCTGTAAAAGCTTTGGCATGCAGTCTGGACTTCAGTTTAAGTCATTAACTGCAGCTCCAGGCAACAGACCCCCCCACAACAGTACGTGTTTTCAAGTGAATTAATGCCAAACCCTGTATATTCGCGTAAAGAAACATAGGCGTGAAGACAGAACAGGTGTTTTAACATCTACATGCATTCATTATCATGCACGCTGGTTTTCCGAATATAATCAATAGAGAGGAAGAGATGCGTTTGACTGTTTTAGGTGTTACACGTCATCTTGATCTCGACCGATAGATTCTGCGGGGTGATATTGATGGAGAATAACTGATATCGACAACAACCTTAAAAAATCCGCCATTGTCTGCATCACAGTTTGAAATCCTACATCTAGATCACTTAGCCATCTCCTCCCATCGACCGCATTCCCAATAAAACAATGCGACCTTGTTTACATACACAAGGTAAAAGAAAAAAACTACACATTTCGCGATCATTCATATCAGCCACCCATTTATCAATGCGCTAAACAGTAATAACGTTATATGTGTTAATACTAAACTAGGATTTTTAAAATGTTATTCACTGAAACCTCAGCCTAGGACCGGCTATTTTCCACTTCTGCACGCCCAGTCCACTAAGCCATAATTGATTAGTATTGCTGAAACGTTTCTGCTGCCTACCTGCATGAGAAAACACCATTAACCGGCGGATGGAAAAGGTGCAGCGCTGCGGACAAAGAGGGTGACCGAAACTCGAAAGCAAAACGTAGTTTTTTTTTCCCCCCTTTTAAAGAAGACGCGTGCTGTTAATATGTAGATGGCTGCCAATGCGGTTTACCAGTTTAAGATGTGTAAGGTCTTCATCACCGCCCCCCCGCCTCCTCCCGCGTTTCGCGTCAGCAGCGCACTGACAGTTCGCTTTTCTACCTGCAGGCAAATCTGACACACCGTAAACTACTACTGAGGCAAGTACTGGACAGGAAGGTTTGGTTCAGAGCGCCTACAGCGCAAGCGTAGTCTGCGGCCGCCATGCACCGCATATATACTGTACTGTAGTGCAGTGTCTGTCAAACACACTGGCTCTGGTCCGGGCGGATCGCCACGGCGCATCGCACGCGCTTACTCTCACCTTGGACCAACAGCCCAGTGTAACCACACACCAGCAACTCTTTGAGCAAAATCATTTTACATGCATGACGCCTCCCATGTTTGAAGCCCATCCCGCACCAAACACTGGCCAATTCATTGATCTACCACCCCCACACGCCCCAAGTTTCGCACAGCGTGCAACGTTAACCCAACTCTGTTAACTCCAGAATTGCGCAGAAATTTGTCAGCCGTGCAGCGCGCGGCACTAAACATCATTTTCGCCCTTATAATAAACACACTTGAAATTTTACCTACGTGACAGGAACGTATTGGCTAGCCCAGCGGCTATAATAAATAACCTCTGAACGACTGGAGTATTAATACGACATATTTAAAATAAATAATCGTGCACACTTAATGAACTATTTTTTTCCCCATATATGTGTATTGTGTGTTGCCCAAAAACATGTTTATTTTGCATTGTGGCCGAATGCAAAATAAATAAGTGGGCGTATTATTTATTTATTTTTGTCTAGTGCCTCCAAGCAAAAAACTATTCAGACCAAAGATGCGCAATGTTCTTTATCAAGCACTTGCATCGCTGGGAAGGCTGATATCATGATGAGCGAGCATCGCCAATCGGGCCTCCGTTTTCACTCAAAATAACGCGCCTATAAACGGGAATTTCCCCGGTAAGCTACATCGCGTAACGCCGGTGACACATCACTTCCTCGCTTACTCTACACAACCGTTTTAAACAACGGTTTTCTCTGCCGTTCGCAGCAAACCTGGACCGTGAAGCAAATTTCGTCTTACCTGAGCGTTATCAGTGTTGCTTCTGCGACCCCGTGGACCACGAAGCTGCCCGTGACTCCATCTTCGCTGCCTCGCGCGAACGGCAGCTGTCGGTCAGCGCGAGCCTAGCCGAGCCTACCGCGAGCCCATCCCAGCTCCTCCCTCCCCAGCGTGACATCAGAAGGGATTATAAACAATGAGAACAGCACCTTCAGAAGCATGCATTATATTCAGTTACCGACGCGAACTGCTCGGAATGCAACACTTTTAGAAACATTTAAAGTCACTTATTAAAATGGTTTCAGAATATCACCCCCATAACACTTTGCCATTGTGCTCTGTCCCGTATGCCCACATTAATTGAAAGGAAGCTGTGTTATAACGTTAGGCGCAAATACTTCATTAGCCAGTTAAAGACTAATATAATGGTGCTGGTTAAATGCATAACAGCAAAGTGTGATATGCTGCCCGCCAGGGATTTCTGGGCCCCACGAAAGATCACGTGATATGATTTGATTTTTGCAGGGCAGTCGGTCACGGACCCTAGGAATCATCCTTGGTTTCCACCGCTCTATGATGCCCCTGTGTATTGCATGTAACAATTATTGTGTCATTGTTATTTTGCTGGAACGCTTGTGCAGAAAAAGCAAAAACAGTGATAGCAATGTTTAACTTATTAAAATACTGTGAACAATAAATCAGTTAGGACATTTGTAAACTGGCTTTGTACCCACAGCTTTGACCCATTTTTGAAAACGGTAACTTTAGCTGCGACCGACGTATCATCCATGATTTCTTTCTGAAAGGAAAAAAGTCCTAGGGAAAGACTCAAAGACAGCCGACCAAATGGACATACAGCATGGTCGTTAATTAAATTTCTTTATTCAGAGTATACAGTACATTGTGTTTGGCGAGTCCTTACTTGTGCAACAGGCATTTTTTTTGCAAGATGTGCTCATTAAAATAGTGTCAAAAGGGCAAATAATTATTCAAATAATAAAACTGAATTCACAACTAAAGCATAAAACAATGGAAAAAAAGTCAGGAGCAGATGTAAACTTTATTAAATTGGTAAGCCACTGATACACAAAAAACTACATGGTGGAAAAAATTAATTAATTGCTCTAAAATAAATATAAAATCACAGAAAAGATGCTTTGGAGGTGAATGGGATTAATTTTCCCCCATAGTTAAAAAGTATGAAAAAGGTGTATAGAACAAATGTACCCCAAGCTACACCTGCTTTTAAAAGCTCACTGAACCTTCATTAAAGGAATATTTCTGCATAGATTTACAATTTATTTTTCTAAACCTAAGGTATGCACTACATCCTTTTGTTAAAGTAGTGAATGGATATTGTTGCAGTAATTCTACCGATGACACAGAAAGCTGCCTAATTCAACGAAACTGATTTGTGCCAATAATTTGGTTACTTAAATATTTTGCTGTTTTAGACATGGATTCTCTCAGGACACAGCAAGACAAATCCAATGACTGCCTTTAAAAATATGCTTTAATTATGTATCTACTTCACTAAACAAACATATTAGCTTAGCATTTAGTTGGAAGCCCTCAAGAAGTCACTATAGCGACTGGATAACAACTGACAGTGCAAAACATTAAAATGAACTGATGAGGCCACATACAAAATGAAACTGCAATTCTGTATGTCACACTATGTCACAGTCGAACACTATCCGAACTATGCTTTGAACTGCCAGTGAACCCTAAATAATGGCTGCATACTGCAACTCTGCAATGCTCATGTACGTTTGTAACAACTTCTGTCCACACAAAAACACCACTCCTGTGGTCATTTAGCCTCAGGCTCTGTCAAGCACCTGAGCACTACTGAGCTTTTTCTAAATATCACCCAGTAATGTATGAGGCCCTTCTATTCCTGCCCTCCCCCTTCTTCCCAACAAAACGGTCTTCAACTACTACAGTGGTGCATTTTGTCCGATGCATCTTTTTTTGTTCCGTCCAGAAGACTGCTGTGATGCTCATCTCAGTGTCTCCCCAACCACCATTACCCTGTTTGCACCTAATATTCACCTGTCTTTTCTGCCTCCCTTGTATGACAGGCCTAATTTACAGACCAAGAAAAAGCAAGTGACCACCAGGAGTGAGAAAAGGAACTCGGCTTTGACAGATGGCAAAATTAAATTAGACATGGAGTCCCTGAAAGCACCAGTACCTGCAATTCTGCAGTCCCTCACACTAGTCATATCTCAGCACACATTCCCTTGAGGGGAGGACAGGAAACGGTGCAGTAGGTCTACCCTACATTTTTTCTTTTATCTACACAGAACAGGAGTACGGACATGCAAAAACAAAGGTTTAAATTTTCTCTTCCAGTAAGGAAGAAAAAAAAAAAAAAAGTGATAAAATGTCAGCTCACCAGGGAGGTTTAGCACACAGTAGGTTTCAGCTGAGAAGGCAAAATAAAAGAGGAATAGAAATAGAATAATTGCAGCATCTTTCTGTGTGTCAAATAGTATGCTTTTTCCTCACTCTATACAATTTCCTTCACATTCAGTTCTTCCCTTTTAAGGCCATGGTTTACCACACAATAGCTTTAAGACTGCAAATTTTGTTACTGAAGAAACAGACCCAGTAAGCTTTCGTGGGTGCCTGTGTACCATTCAAGTGTCCCAATACAATTTCAGTGGCAGCCACAACACTTGCAATTAAGATGCAGTTAACATCGAGGCCACCAGGAGACCATGGCAATAGTACAATTATGGTGCTTACCCACAATCACGTTTCATAGCACCTGTGTTCAATTTGTATACAACTAGAGTTCATATATACTGAAAACTAGCAATACTTAGATGAGACATCAATGCAAGAGCACTGAGTCTCCTGAGTCACTCTCATACAGCAAAGTACTTTTAACAGACTATTTGCAGAAATGTAGCCAACTAAAGCCCCATTTTTGTGTTGCTGTGTTATACATCATTCATTGCAATACAAAGCAGACAGATTCACACACCTACCTGTACTGCCTTCACTGCATGGGTCTAATGTAAAACAATATGGGGGGAGGATCAGACACTGTACTTTGTCACTTTTCAGTTTCATCTCTGTTTTCAAGAACAATCTTAGAGTCCACATTGAGAAATTATTCCACGTCAGCACTGATGAATCAGCAGTAGATTGTTTGTTTCATCTCCAATCAGTGAAAAAATTAAATACAATTTCGAAGGACAGACTGGAGAAAGTACTTTACCATATAAATGTACAGACGTCTAAAGTGTCCACATGTAGGTGAGGGGAGGGGCGCACAGGAAGACAGTTTGACATGCAAAGCATGGACAGTCAGTGATGCGAGAACAGGTCCTTCTGCCCAGGTGCAAACATGACCACTGCTACTGACCGATCTCCCAAACAGCACTACCAAAGCAGCAAACCCCACGTAGGCTGACATTTTACGGTGGCACCAACTCAGGACCTTGTAGTCATTTTTAGCTACAGCACATCCATGTTCAAACGCAGGACATGGATGTGACTTGACTTACAAAATGAAACCTTCACTCACCTGTGCTTCCAGTGAACATTAAACCAGATTAAAAAAAAAGACAGACTGGTCACGTGAGAAATTTTAAGACGTAATGCAAAAAAAAAAAAAAAGATCAAACCCACTGCTGGCTTTGGGCACAAACCTGAGATACCAAGTGGCAGCACTAAAACGACATTGAGCGGAACATGAAACAGAACCATGTGCGACACGTAACACTGTTAAATTAAAACCTTAACTAACAGCCTCTGGTTAGCAGAAGTTTAAAATACCCTCCTGACAAAGTAGTGTCATTTCCCCATTTGCCCTACGGTTTCTTTGTTCATCCATTAATTTTGTTGTTCACAGAAGTTCTCCTTAAGCAAGCAGCAACCAATGGTGTGTGTGGAAGTACGGACTTATTAAACGCATAAAAGGATTAGCCTTGGTACACAAAATGATCAACATTAAACTGTTAGCATGTAAGCAAATAAATATAAGTATTTTTAAAAAAGCAGCTGTTGTGTACGAACATTAGATCTTACACAACATCAGAAGTTTAAGACTGAAAATTCCCCTTCAAAATGAAAACCTGTCAGCTAGACTTGTGGAGGACTTTAAAATAAAACCAAGTTTATATTGTTCCTTGTGCTTAAAGACTGCACTCTGTTACAGCACACAGCGCAAATAATAGTAGCAATACGTTACGTATAAACGTCATTGTATGCTTGTACTGAAGAAGAGTCCTATCAGTCTTCTTCTTCTGTGGAAAATTCAAACTACTTTAAACGTAAATCAGGCATGAGTGAAGTCATGCATGAGAACTTATATGGAACTTAAGGACTGAAGGTCATCACCCTTAAATACCGTTACATTCTGTTCAACTCCAGGGAATCTCTTTCAGTACAATAAGTATGCTGTAGTGAAATCCTAAATGCTTCATACATAACACATTTACAAATCTCGCTTTCAGAAATAACTAGTGTAGTAATTGAAATTCGAGGTCAGTATCTTGTAACAGCATCTGACTTAAGTCTTGATTTATACCAGAAAATTACTGTGACACACACACATGCATGCACACGCGCACACACACACCTGTTCTAAAAAACTGCATAAGACCTATGCTCTTATTAGACTTCAGATGGTGGATAAATTATTTCTGGAACACAAAAGTTGTCGGCTGTGTGAAAAAATGAAGATCAACACGTGGAAAACTATCTGTAGCAACAGAGAGAGACCTGAGGTGCTGAAATTCTAAGCTAATGGAGGCAGAATAACAAGTGAAGCACTACCTGACAAACAAACAATTTTTTTATAGTGATGGGGAAATGAGGCCGGGGAGAGAAGTCGTACCGTGGCAGTATGGCATCACTGACATGACTTGTCAGACCCTAGCTCCTGTCCTCTGGACTAGAGTCCCCTCACAAGTCACTGTCCTATCACAAGAGTCCAGCCAGAAGTGACTGTCCTATCACAAGAGTCCAGCCAGAAGTCACTGACCTATCACAGAGTCCAGCCATTTCTTATAGGCAGTGGCGAAGCGGCCCTGCTCAGGGCTGCGACACTCGCTGAGGATTTTAGCGACGAAGCTGTGCTCGGAGGGCAGAGCTGGGCAAGGCTGCAGGGGTCCCCTCTTCAGTCGCTTGCTGTCCCGGGTGAAGCTACTCTGCTTGGTCCCATCTGGTACCACATCTATGTCCATGGCTTGGACGCTGTCACTCATATCGTTGCCAGGGTTGGATCCTAGCATCTCGTCACCGTGGTTAAGGAGAGGCTGCTGCAGTCTGCCACCCTGGGGCTGTTCTCTCCTCCATTGATACCAGAGGAAAAAGATGTGCCGCCTGCCAGAGATAAGGGCTTCATGTTTAATCCTGTCTCTCTTCCTTATTAACAGCCAAAGTCATTTTGGGAGGTGGGGGGTTTGAACCATCAGAACAATTCTGTGTGGGAGTCTGTGCATTATCAGTCAGTGTCTGGCTTAATCTGACAAAGTCAACAGGGAACAATCCTTTAACCAGTCAATAATTTTTACAATAATTTGCCCCCCATTAAGGCGTGTCAGGGTACGTCCTCCTGTACATGGTAAAGCTAGCAAGAACGACCGCTAAACCAAATGCATAAAGAATTTAAAGCAGCCAAAACACCAAAGGGTTTGTGAGGACACAAAAGCATGTACCTCAGCAAGATTTCCATTAAACAGGGTCTCACCTGTGACACCAAAGTGCTTCGTGGCCCGGATACGTCTCGATCAGGTCAGTACACAGCTCCAGCTCCTTGTTGAAGAGTTCGGGAACGGCGCCTATGCGGAGATCATCAGGGGCAGCCACGCCTGCACCCGTGCCCACGTCCTCTGCACCAGGTCGGCAGGCACAATGCTGATCGGGCAAGACCGGAGGCAGGGCTCCAGCGGCCCCCGGGACCCGGCTCAGCTCCAACACCAGCGCCTTCAGAAGGAACTGGCGGTAGTGGAAGCCGCTGTGGTCCGAAATGTGTGTGGACACCCAGAGCTTCATGGAGGACAGCTCGTCATGAAGAATCTGCAGAGAGCAAAGGTCAAAGGGCACTCTGGGTCATTCTCCAAGATACACGTCTCATTCTTGTGCTGTATCTCGGAATTTCTTTTAAAACGAACCAAGATATGCACTTCTTTTCTCATAAATAAAACTCCCATTTTAATTAAACAAACGGCAACACACAAAAACCTGAAGGAATCTGCTACGAAAGACGCTACAAGCACAAGCCAAATTAGTGGATCTACTGTAATGTGGTCCAACAGCTTTTCTTGTTATGATGAAAATTATAAAGCAATTCAGATGACAGAAGATGCTTTCAGTAAACAAACCTTCGTACATAAACAACAAACTGACTGCAGATCGATGTTTTGAAAAATGTGAAAATCTGACTCATCACTAAAGCATTTTGTCATCACTTAAAAGTTCATAAAAAAAAAAAAAAACAAAAGACAACTGAGGCCTTTTGATGTAGCAATGATCATTCATAGACCAGGTGCCACTGTGTTCAACATCCACATACATCACCTGAGGGCTACCATCCCACGTACTAGTGCAGCACAAGAAATATCGCTATGATTGAAACCCCTGGTAATCAGGACAAGGGTCTGATTAGTGCCCCTAAGTGAGGGACTCAGATCTTTAGCAAATCCTCTGCTCTGGTAACTCTAAACCTTGGCTGTACGAGTTTAAACTCCTGCAACATCGCCCCCATTTTACTTGGAGGTGCCCTTACCTACAACAAAATAAGGCACTTTACACTGAAATATTGCATTGTTATATTCAAAATGTATAAATGGGTAATACTGCAGTTTAGTTTCACACACACACACACACACACACACACACACACACACACACACACACACACACACACACACACACACACACA
>JABJVR010005364.1:0-13628 GCA_025773905.1 Chitala chitala | reverse complement strand
ATATATATTATTGAGAGATTCTACATTATGCAAATTAGCTTTAAATATGTTACATGTTTTGCTTAACTGAAGACTCTGCCCATGCAGCTTTTTTGTCACTTGTGGGTTTTCTGTGAACACATCAATGTGTTTTTTGGAAAAGAAGGAAGCAAACATTCCTAGTCCACAGCCAAAGTGCCAAAAAAACACCTAGGAACTGGTCCTACAGATCCTACAGAAAGGATATTTTCTAAGGCAAGGGAGGTACTTAGAGGCAAAGTCATCTCAAGCCTAAAAATGTTGACATGCTCCTCTTCTTGAACAAAAACCTCAAAATAAAAGATGATATTACCGGTTGTTGAGTTTCAAAATATGAAATGTTCTTTGTTTGTTTGCACTACCGCTGTCTGGCATATTAAGAATTTTATAATGACAAGTTGGTTGTGTATGGTTGTTAAATTGACTTACAATAGATTTTCTGCCTCTGTCTTATGCCCGCACACATTTGGTATCAGTATCTTTAAATTTTGTACATAAAATACTTGTCCTGGTATTGAATTGAAAGTCAGTATTGCCCATTTCTACTGTATAGTTCAAGGCATAAAGTAGTGCTTTTAACATAATTTTTAATGAAAAAGACATGCTTGTTTGCTTTTCTTTTGGCATTTAATTTTTAAAAATTGCACTCACAGTTCCAAGAGCATCAGTCTGTAGCCTTGTAAATAGCTGACATCATTGAAAAGTGCTGATGCTTCCCAGGGAATTAATCAAAATTAAGCAGGTAGCTTACACAGCCTTACACGGTATTACAAACATTAGCAGTGTTAATATTAAGGCATAATTAATATTTAATGAATTAATAGTTAATATTAAGAAAAATACAGGTCAAATTTTCACAGATATTACAATCAGACTCACAGTCATTTAAATCTATGTGTTTGTAATTTATCAGTGATCCTCTGAAGTAATATTTGAACATACTGTCAACTATAGGCAGGTATGAAGCTGCAAAGCATGTAACATATAACATATGAGGTTGTTAGGACAGTTTAAACAAATACATTGTTGGAGTATTAAGGGTTGAAATTTCTGAAACTTTTTCCTGGGCCATAAACACCTAGATTAGGGTGCCTGCCAAGAGTCAGTGTGACTGATATCCATAATGCACACAAAAGGTGTGAAGACATTCTTTCAAATCTTTCAAAGTTATATTAATATTTTAGTATATTAGTATGCAGCATTTTTTAGTTGCTATTATGACCAAGTTTATAATCACAGAACTATAAAGTATTAATTTACTCAGCAGTTCCAGTTGCAAATACTAAATATCTTCCTGAATACTTAAGACTTTTATAAAAAATGAAACCTGTTTTTTTATTTCATACTTGAATAATAAAAAACATCTCAATAGGTATAATATATAAGTTATCAATAGTTATAATCCTGATCTCAGTTTTTTTGCTCAAAGAGATGAAAGCTGCACGTGGCAGCCAAGAGAATGTATTACTACAGTGCACTGAGCTGGACAGAAGTAGGCACCTATGGGCAGGTGGGGGCGGCGAGGGCGTGGGCTGTTCACTGGCTACATCCCTTACATTCGTTTTGCTGAACAGTACAAACACTAAGGTCAAGGCAGATTCTGCTCATTTGGATAATTATGCAGCCATTTCCATTGAACAATGGGTATCTGCCAGAGTGAGGAAATCAATTATGGTAAGAGGTGTTAATCAGATCAGGAGGTGACTTTATTTTCTATTGTTCACTTTCTCCTTATTGCTCTATCTGAACTAAAAATTAGCCATAAGTAGTCTGTTGATAATTGCTATTATAATGGGATATGGAAGCCACACAGACACAGCCTGTTCAGTTACCAGACAAGTCCATTATCCTACTGGTTATACATCTGAATACCTTTGTTGAGGGACTAATTAGACTCTTGTCCTGACAACTGGGAGTTTCTATCATAACAGTAGTTCTTCAAAATATCCTCTTCTTCCTCTAAATACTAGCAGCAACCTCAGCTTGGCAGCAGATGGTATTTGCCTGGGTCATGGCACCAATGTAACAGGGGGCGACCCTGCCAGGGTTCAAACCTGCACAGCCATAGCCTGCTCAGAATTAAAAGACAAAAGAATTAGCTCGCCGAGCTAAAGATCCACATGCTTTACTTGGGGGGTAACTGTCCTGACAATCAGGGATTTCTATCAAAGCATTATTTGTTACTCTGCTACACTGCCTGACTGTAATGTCTTACTGTGTATGTTAATGTGAAAGCTGTCTCTTAGCTAGGCTACTGAAACCTTCTTGCTTGTGCTGTCAAGGGTATATGTGTTATTTTAAGTACTTTTCTCAAATGTCCGAATTTATTGCTCTTAAATCTGGTCTTATACACACACACATGCAGTACATATACTGGGTATTTGTAAAATGGAAATTGAACCTTTTAAGGTTTATGTCAGCATCAAACAATTACTTCCAAACTTCTCATTGTTAGAAAGGACACCGCACGAGCAACTTTGTATACACTAAACATAAACCTCTACATAAGGGTTGCTACGGTACAATGGAGCACTTAAACTAACAATTTCTGCTTTCTGGGCAGGGTCCTAATGTTTAAAAACCCTCCATATCAATAAAGACCACAATTAATCAGAAAATATAATCCAGGATTACAACACAAGAAATCGGTTAGATGTAATGTATGCATGTATGTAAATGTAGACGTAAACGGCTGCACTCACAAAACTTCGTATTATCATACATATTTTACATACAACGTCTGACAAAAACGTAGACTACATTTGCAACATCGCACCTTCTATTCGCAGACATTGAAGCATTATCACATATCGACAGAATTATAAAGTACTGTATCTTAAAAAAAATAATTATATATATATACCACAAAAATAGACGGAACTCACCTTAACCGCTCCTGCAGAAGCATATCTTCACTGTGTCGTGAACACGTTAGGCAGTGGGGATTTTCCAACATCCAAATTTTAGTTGGAGGTTATTGGTTGTATTTTTTTGCGTTTAAATTTGAGGTTTTGTTCGTCGAGACCAGTCGTAAGCATGGTTCAACATGCACAGTATTAGACTGTCGCTGGCAGGATCAGCACAGAAGTCTGCCCTCAACAGCAGCAGATTAACTTTTTTAATGCTTCGATTTAGCCTTCAAAACGAAAATAACACAAAGTAATAACAGAGCAGATGCCTTGAGTTCTGCTGGTATGCTGACACGTGAGGCTATCATTAATATATGGTATTATTACACTTCCATCATACTATTTAATTACTGTTTCATTCTCTTTGTCCATTTTAATTTTCGACATTGCTTCAAATTATAAAGGCGAGCGTTTCGGTATGAACATGTGGGAGCTTGACTTTTAAATCTACCGTAAAAAAGGTTTTACTACCAGTGATACCTCCGTATTATTTCTCTGCTGTTGTGATTTTTACTTCTTATAATTATCACAGCTGGCTCTGCATGGATGCGACGGTAATAATCTAAATTAAATACCCTTCAAAAAGAACACATGCACGTACACAGAAACAACAGAGTAATCTGCACTTATTTTACAACCCCGTGCTGTCTGCAAGTTGGAGAAATCCCGCAAATTTATTTCGTGAACAGATTTAAAACATTTAATGATTGCATGATACAGACATAAGACCACCTATATTTTTATTTATTTTAAAAGTCTGTAGGTTACATGTGTAAATATATTCATATTCCATCTGGTAAAGTTAAGTATATTATGCATTTTACCTAATCATTGCAGTGAAATTCAGCACAATTCAATGACAGGTTTGACATCTTTTCAGTTTTTATAGTCTCGTTAAGCATTATGTAAGATGTTCATGACTGTACAAGAAAAAAATTCCTTTCCAGATACATGCCGGGGCCTGTCAAAAGACAGCTTAACAAAAGTGTTTCATGGGCCCCAAAGTTACTATCTCCCTTGGACTCTTAGAATATCATGGACTCAAAAAGTCTCAGCAGTTTAGTAACCAGCAAAGAGGCCAACCTCTTGAGACATTAGGCAGAGATCTCCTCAGGCATATTCTTATATTTATTTGCTGCTGCAGAATTTACTGTGATTGTTTTAACATTTAACCTTTAATGTCCACACAGCAAAAAAATGAGAAGCTACTTTAATTTACCATTTTGAGTGACCAGAATGCAAAATCCCAAATTAACGCACAAGTCTGCCAAAGTTAGAAAAGTTTGTTTTGCAAATGTTTTTTTTTTTTTTTTTTTTTTTAATTAATTCTCAGTATTCTCATTTGTGTATTCAACACAGACTCACATTCCCTATGGACTATTCACACAATACTTCACAATTTAGAATAGCAAATTCTCCTGAACTGGCTGTCTTTGGGAAATCAGAAAAAACTCACACATGCACAGAGTGTAATGGTTTGTCTGGATGCCTGTGTAATGTGGCCACACCCCATTGTTCTATCATTACCTTGTTTCCCCATTTGTCACTGTTGAGTGTTTGCACCTGGTTGCTATGTCCTGTTTACTTTGATTTAGGTTTGGGGTTTTGAGTGTCTTTGCTTCCTATTAAAGTCACTCAGTGTGGTTTGGATCACTACTAGGCTTTATGCTTGTGCATGTTTTTGCATTCTAGCTGTTCCTGTTTGTTTTTTCCCCCCTATATTATATGGCTGTGCCCTGTGTTTGTGCCCTTGTTGCCTTTAGCCCTTCTAGTTTCTGGATTTGTTTCTTGTTTATATTTTTGTGCTGGTGTTGTGAAAGTGTCTGTGAATAGACCTACTTTGTTTCAGTGTATCAGTCCTGCTCCCATCATAAAAGAACATACACACTCTGCACACAGATTGGCAAAGGGCATCAAACCCACAACCTGGAGGTGTTTGTCCACAGCTACCTGCTGATACTTTTTTCCTCATGAAATAGTTATAATTGTGTTTAATATCTAGCAGAAAATGTACCTGACATATACTAATATATGAATTTTTGATAACTGCTGGAAAGGTTACATTCAGTATGAGATTCCTCCATCCTAATTCATTCTGTCAGTTTCCAGCTGAGTAGGAACCCATGTGACTGTTGGTCAGGTACTGTGGAAAACGTTAATGTTTTGTCCATAATCATAATATTATATTGTACCTACAGTAGCAATTTTATCTATGAATTGTGAAATTTGCTCTGTTCATATTTTAGAACACATTTTAAAAAGTGCAAATAGCCACAAATTAACTGTAAAACATGCAAGTCTGCTTTTGAAAAATGAAATTGTTGAGTCCAACCTTACATGTTTGCAGTATTTATTGGAGTTTTATTATGCTGAGCACTTTTTGAAAAAAATATGGAAAGCTGCAGTTGTAGATTTTGTATATCTTTTAACATCCTGTACATTTGCATAACTCATTAGGTTGTTATCTAATACATGCAATGACAAAAAATGTCTTTAATTGTATATTGTATATTAAACCAAGATAACATTATTTCTGGGAATAGAGAGAAAAATTACCCTTTCTCTTGCACACACAGCACTATTGTAGTTAGCATCTTGTTATTGAACACAATTATAAAGGATAAAATTAGGGGCTTTAAACAATGGTTGGGCTTATTCTTGTAGGATGTTTTCACAAAAATTTGATGACCTTTGGTATGTGTTTTATCTGACCAGTGTGGACACATGTAAGAGCTGATATACCAATACTATGTGCTCTGCTGTTCCCTTCAAATAACCATCAATGTCATCCTGTTTGGAGAAAGTTTAGATAGGAAGGTAGTGAAATTGTATGGATGGATTGTTAAAATGAATCTTAAACCTACATTGAAGCACTTCGCCATTACAATCTCTTTTAAAGTGAATGACAAAATTGGGCCAGTGTGCATGTTTCCATTTTGTATTTGAGACTCAAACACATTGTGCTGCACTCATGCAGCTACGTTGGCCGTAACAGCTCAGAATATGCTTGATCAGTGGTTATAGTACTGTATTTAGTACCCTGGGATGTATGGCAGATATTAAAGGACACTATGACCCAGGGGCTTCACTGATTTTTTTATGCACTCTGTAACTCCTCCCACCTCTGGTCATAGTCACTAAGTACTCCTCTGCTATCATGTGTCAAGGACAGCCAGTGACACATGCAGATGCTTAAAAATAGCCACGCACGCATACATGCACGAGTGTAGAAACTTCTTGAACAGGCCATCTTATCATTTTGGATCTGCAGTAAAACTGATTTGTTTCATCTAATGGCTGGAAATATTTTATTTTCTTATTAATCAGACAGTGAAGTCCAGAGTGGCAAAGATGATTTAATGTGTATGTTTTGAGTAATATGTTACTGAAATGCATTCAAGCCTGCAGCTCAAAAACATTTAAAAGTTGTTACTTTTGCTTGCATTTGTAAATGGCTGCCACAGCTGGTCAGTTCATGGAATTCCACCCTGTCCATGGGACGAACGTGAGGTTGGACCCTTCCGGAACAAGAGCCACACGTGTGGAGAGCTTCGCAAATGGTGTTTGCTTCAGCAAGCGCCCTTTAGCCCCTGGGGAGATTTTCCTTGTTGAGATAGAGGAGAAGGAGTTGGGCTGGTGTGGACACTTGAGAATTGGGCTCACAGCCCACAACCCCCAAAGCCTGGAGGCAGTACCGGAGTATTCCCTGCCCAACCTTATTGACCTGGGCGACAGCTGGGTGTTTGCCATCACACGGAACCACAACAAGGTTGCCGAAGAAGTGGGCAATGGAGGCACAGCAGGACCTAACGCTGAGCCAGAGGGAGAAGACCACCGGAACACTGGACCCAAGTCATTCTTCACCGAGTCCCACCTTCGCATCAAGGATGTGCGCATTCCCCGGGACCAGCTGGTGGGGCGAAGTCGTCCTGGGCGCTTCAGTCACATATTAGACGACCTGTACAAAACAAATGCCCTGCCACCTACGGCCCGACGCAGTCGCATCGGAGTTTTGTATGTTCCCAGGGAATCCGGAGTGGCTGACATGCACATTGTTATCAATGGTGAAGACATGGGTGCCAGCGCCAAAAGGATCTCCACCCAGCAGCCTCTCTACGCCGTGGTTGATGTTTTTGCTGCCACTAAATGTGTCCGAATTGTCCAAGTGGAGTATGGATGTAAGTTCCAAAGTTGTGCAGAGTGTACCATCGAACCATTATTATGAATAATCAGGCAATGTGTTTGCTACTAGTGTGAACTTCTACTTCAAAGGTTTCTAAGTCTAGGTTCTAGGATTGTACCTGCAAATGTACCTCTAAATGAGCCACTCTATAGGTGCTATGGAAAAATATCCAACTTTTTGAAAGTGTACAATGTTAAGCATGCAAAGTAATTCACAAAACAAGTAAATAAAATATTGTTAGTCTGAAAACAAAATACTAAAATGTGTGAATTAACATTTCTTATTGTTTTTCTCTTAGTTTCCTCTCTGCAGACACTGTGTCGCAAAGCAATCCAGAAGCACGTGGTCCACAGAATGGCCCTGGATTGGCTGGATCTCCCTCCTTTGCTTAAACATTACTGTAAATATGAATGAGCCAAGGAATCCTGTGAACACTCAGTCAGCTGGTTTTCACTTGTAAAAGGCTGCAGATGCCATAACAAAACAGCTTGGACTGCATTGCTGCTGAAATACTGGTTTATTGTCTAGGGAGATGGTTCACAATTGGGGGTACTTATACCTTTGATGTGCTGAACAGCACCTCAGGGGGTACGTTACAGAATTACAAAATTACAAAATTTGACAAGTAGTCTCAAATTCCATTGAAAAAATAACACAAATCTACAAAATGCACATAGAAATCATTAAGGGGTACTAGAGAATAAAATCCTGTAAAAGGGGCTACAGAATCCATAAAGGTTAAGAACTACTAGTGTAGGGTGACATGCTGTATAACATCTTTAGTATATTATGCCCATATAAACATACTGTGTAATTTCACAAATCTGAAAATAGTGCTTGTGCATTTTTATTAGGTTTTATTAACCGTGTGAAATCAAAATGTGCAGGCTTGATCTGAGATTTGAAATAAGTTTCAAAATGTATTATCAGGCACTTGTATGACATGGGCCATTCTGTAGCACTGTTGCCACACCTCTAGCAATAAACACTTGTGCCACAATTTTTTCTGTTTATGTGAGCAACATAATTGCTGGTTGCCCCAGCAAATGTTCTGACCCTGTTTGAAATATTCTAATTTCATGTGACCTTTATGTTGCTATGTCAGTTTCTTAATTCAACAATTGGCTGCGCTGCTCTGTTGACTGGGCCACATTTCTATAACCCCAATAAGAGAATTTGAGAGCAGAGGGGTGGCTAGTAGGAAGCTCCAACAGCATTTTCCACCAAAGATAATAATTCATATTTCATTAATTACATGTTTTTTGCAATTCAGTATATAGTATATTAATATATTATTACAATGTTATGCTTTTGAGAATAAAAACAAGGTTTCACAAGTATTCATGTGGTCATGAAGTGCTTTGAAAACTGGTCACATTACATCATTCTTACCTCCCAACTTTGAAAAACATTAATATTCATACAGTGCAAGTAGGTCCACAGAGGACGCTGTAGCCACTGCTCTACGTGTTACGTTAACCCATCTGGAGCAGCAGGGAAGCTATGCTCGGCTCTTCTTTGTAGATTACAGCTCTGCGTTCAACACCATCCTTCCCCACAGACTGGTGTGTAAACTGTTGGACCTGGGACTGCCTTATGCAACATGTCTTTGGATCAAGGACTATCTGTCAGGATGCATGCAGAGAGTTAGAGTAGGCCCCCAAACCTACTAAGCTCCAGAGGGTAATTAACACAGCCCAGGAGATCATTGGATGCCTTCTTCCCACTCTAGAGGAATCACACAGTTTCCGCAGCCTTAAAAAGGTCAACAGCATCATTAAGGATCTGTCTCGCCCTGGTCATTCTCTGTTCGAACTGTTGCAATCAGGCAGACGGTACAGAACAATTAAAAGATGGACAAACAGACTGAAAAATTGTTTTTATCCCAGAGCTGTACAAGCCCTAAATGCAGTGTAATAAGGGATATGCGCAATGCAATACGGGATATATGTAATTTGAGAGGACGTAAATGGTTGTGTGTTTTTCAGTTCATTTCTGTTACTTTTTATATATTTTTTCATTGTACATGTCACATGTTCAACAACAATAAAGATATTCTGGTTCTGATTCTGATTGAAATTCTGATTGACTATAAGTAATAATATATTACTGGCGTGCCACAGTTGAACTTTTATTTTGACGCAATAAAATAAAATTACAACGGAAGTCTCTCCCCTTTTCTTGCTTATCTTTTTCCGGTGTCAAAACTCGGCTTTAGTTCGTTGTCAAACCCATGCAAGTTTGTACAGTCGTTCGTAGGTGTCCCAATTTTCGACTCTTTTTAAAAAATGTCTTTTTGTTCTTTTTCTGGGCAAGAAGTCTATAAAGACCATTTCAGTCCAGGCAAGTTATAATGTTAATATTTCCTGCGTAAGATAGCATCTAGCGATGACATATATTACAAAATATCGCAAAGAAAGTTGCCTTAATAAATCTATTATTTTCCGTTTGATCGCGTTTGAGTGGTTGTCAGTTTGTCGGTTTATTCATTTTAAGTTTATACAACTTTTGAGTCACAGCTGTTTATGCAGTATCTTGCATTACATTCTCTCTCTCTCTCTCTCTCTCTCTATATATATATATATATATATATATATATATTGAATTGCTAAGCACAGGTGTTGTGTTTCTGGTCGATGATAAATCGTTAACGATTTTCACCATGCTGGTTTTGTTTCGATTTCCTACCTCGTCAGAATGTCGTACGGATTTATAGCTGAAACGTAAAAAGATAGTTATAGTTAGATCTGCACGACATTCGAATGCACGTAGTACGTACTGGTAAATATTTGTGCTATAAAAATAATATTCCTATACATAGCATAAAATACTGTATCAGAGATAGCATATTCTGATTACTTGAGACAATTGTTTGACTTAATCGTGTGCACTTTGATGATAGGACAGCACTTACTGTTAGAGTCTCTGATACTGTTTGGCCTCGTGTGTGACATGCACGTGTAATATCGTTTATTGTAAGGCGTCTGCTAAATGAATAAATGTTAAATTATCAAAATATAATACCTGTACTTTTCAAAGGAGTAGCACTTTGTGAGAACTGATTTTACGGTGTAAGGATATCATTTCTGTAGTCTTCAGTGTGGTACCACTTGTAATAAATATAATGTCAATGTAAGAATAAGTCATAAAACGGACTTCTTCAACGTCATTATTTGTAAAGTAGTTTTAAAATGACAAAAATGGCTTTAAACGTAAGAGTAACTACAGAGACAAGTGTGAGATTTAATTGGACATAACCATTTTGAGTTTAGCCACAAACTCGTTTAAACACAAAATTGAAGCGTTAAAGATGACACAAAATGTGACCACTTCTAAAATATCAACATAATGTAATTTTTAAGATAAACCACATTAAAAATAAGGTACCGGTCTACACTTCTGCTAAACACGCAAAGGTAGCACACATTTGTAAATGAGCTAAAAAATTATATGTAATGTGTAAAAAGGCAGCAGTGCTTGGTCAGTTTTTGACAGGTAGAAGGAAATTATGGAATGTCGACACCTTCGTTTATTTTGTATAAAAGCACTGACAGAAAACACATGGAAACGTGGACGTGCTCCACACTGGCATAAATGCATATTTCTGACAACATTTGGGAAGCTTTCGTCTAGCGAGGTTTCTTAAAATGTTACGGAGACCGACTGATTTGCATACTAATGTATGTTATTTTATTTCAATATAGAATAAAAAAAGGGCTTAACTTATATGGCTACTTAACCTTTAATGGTCATGTGTCTGAAAATTATGTAACTGAGTAATCTTGTTATTGTAATGCAATTTTATTATTATTATTATTATTATTATTGATAACTGAGTTGGTATGTGCTGCACACCTCCTGGGATAATAATGGTAATAGCTCTATTTTAACTCAATTACTTGAGAGGACTTAGAAAATTAAATAAGATATATGGAGTACTATGTCCAAACAAGGCCAGATGCAGAGGTTTTTGGTTTTACACATTCAAATATAAACACTACCCAGGAATTTCCCACCCACAGTACCAAATTTTTTTTACGAAACAATCTGCCGTTACCTTTTAACACTGCATTCTGGTGCAGTAGCATTACCAATACTGAAGTACCAAACCAACTGTGGCACTCGTATGGTACTTCGGTGCTTAGGGGTGGGTTTAATGCCAAGTGATTATTCAAATATTGTGCCTCGCAAATAGAAAATAAAATTGTAATTATTGCATAGCTAAACTGAGAAAATTATAGAAATAATATTAAAATAATGATTTTGTGGACAAATTAAGATATGTAAGCTTTAATTCTGACCTGCTTGAAGTATAATTAATATAATGTAGACCGTGGTTATGTACTACGGTTTCGACATGTCATAAGTAAGATTTCTAAGGCATAATTTGTTTTATATTAAAGCCGATTGTGATTTACATTGTTAAAACCACAGATTGTACCAATCATATTCAGTTAATGAAAAGAGCAAATTAAAACAATGAATCATAGTGACATATTTTGTCCAATGTGTTTAATAGTGCGAATAACAAATGTTTCCAATTTGTTTTATGTCACAGTTTGCACGTTGCACTTTGTACTTTTTCTAGTTTTTTTGCTGTCTGCTGAGTTAAAAGGTTTAATTATTAACAATAGAACATATACTTTTATTTTAAATGTCACTCTTGGGTACCAGTTCCTCACTCCAGTGGGGAACAAACACAAGAAGTACCGTTAACTGTTTTTTTGGTACCAAATGTTTAGTACCGTTAACTGTTTTTTTGGTACCAAATGTTTAGTACCGTTAACTGTTTTTTTGGTACCAAATGTTTAGTACCGTTAACTGTTTTTTTTGGTACCAAATGTTTAGTACTGTGTGCAGTGGAAAAGTAAATGCTTTGAAATACAAATAATAATAAAATATTATAATAAATAAAAAACTGGCACACAGAGACCATGTACTACAAGTGGCTGACGTGTCCGCACTCTGTTGCATTCCTCTGCAGGTATTTATATCTGCTCCAAGTGTGACCAACCTCTGTTCTCCAGCAGGAGTAAATACCAGCACTCCACCCCTTGGCCTGCTTTCACAGAACCCATCTGTGCAGACAACATCATCAAAGACAGGGAGCAGCACAGATCATCGGTTTTTAAGGTGAACATTTCCAGATCACTCATGTTGGAGTTTGGTTGTTCATCTTTGCATAATACTGTGAGAGTTCAAACCTTAAGACATGATAACACTACTCAACTCGCAAAGACTTTAGATTGTTGTCCAATTCACACCACAAGACTTGTAGTCGGCCGACAAGATGTGATGAAATCACGGGTGTACACACTTACATGGCTCATTGCTGACACAGTGATTCTTGCTACACAATCTCTCCCCAGGGGAAATCACAAATATTTTTATAATTTTGTAGTATTGCTATCATCATTGTAAGATCGAAAAATTGTAAGTCGAACCATCGTAACGAGTGGACCAGTTGTATTTATTTTATTCAGTTTGACCAGTACAGGGAGAAAATAACAGAATGACAAGAGAGGGGGGTATCAAATGTAGAAGCAGGGAAATCTGCACCCTGCTATTATGTGTATATGTGTGCGTGTGTGTGTGTTTACACGCATACACACACACACACAGACATAATAGCTATGTATGTATGTATGGAAGTGGGTGGGATATATTAGGCAGCAAGTGAACATTTTATCCCTGAAGTTGGAATGTGTTGGAAGCAGAAAAAATGGGCAAGTGAAAGGATTTCAGTGGCGACTTTGACAAGGGCCAAATTTTGACCAGTGTAACCAGTGAACCGGTGACAGGGTCATGAGTGACAAAAGCTGATGTATGTGGGGAGTGAAGGCTGACCCGTGTAGTCCAATCTAATAGAAGAGTTACTGTACCTCAAATTGCTGAAAAAGTTAATGCTAGTTCCGATAGAAAGATGTCAAAGCACTTGGAGCATTTCTTTGTGTTGTGTATGGGGGTGCATAGCTGTAGACCGGTCAGGGTACCCATGCTGACCCATGTTCACCACCAAAAGTACCTGTAATGGGCATGTGAGCATCAGAACTGGACCATGGAGCAACTGAAGTAGGTGGCCTGGTCTGATGAATCACGCTTCTTTTTACATCATGTAAATGACTGCATGCATGTGCATCGCTTGCCTGGGGAAGAGATGGCACCAGGATGCACATGAAGAAGACATGCCAGCGAAGACAGTGTGATGTTTTGCTGGGAAGCCTTGGGTTTTGCCAATCGTGTGGATGTTAATTTGACACATACCACCAACCTAAACATTGTTGCTGACCAAGTACACCCCTTCATGGAAACGGTATTCCCTGATGGCAGTGGCCTCTTCCAGCAGGATAATGCACCCTCCCCACACAGCAAAAATGGTTCAAAGCATGGTGGCGTGGTGGTTAGCACTGTTGCCGCGCACCTCCAGGCCTGGGGTTCAATTCTGTGTGTGTGGAGTTTGCATGTTCTCCCTGTGCTTGGTGGGTTTTCTCCGGGTGCTCCGGTTTCCTCCCACAGTC
>JABJVR010005363.1:0-13629 GCA_025773905.1 Chitala chitala | reverse complement strand
GAACATGCAAACTCCACGCACACAGACCCAAGGCGGGAATTGAACCCCAGGCCTGGAGGTGTGCGGCGACAGTGCTGACCGCCACGCCACCGTGCTGCCTTCAGTCATTCATTTATTCATATTACTAATGTATGAGCATAACTATTTCAGAACAAATGTTGAAACAGCACCATACACAACACACATAAGAAGCGGTGCTGCCAAAGATTTTGGGCCCCATGAAAAATATGTCAAGATTATAATGTGCTTTTATGATGTGCTAATTTTTGAGGGCCCCTTTCAGTGACAACCCCTTGGAATTGTCTTAGGTTTCCACCCCTCTATGATACCTCTATGTGTAACGCACACAACCTCCAAATATATCAGACACCATCAAGAAAATATCTGGCCATATGGTGTGACTTGCATCATTAGCAGGTTGTATGGGCCTAGGGGAACCCGCACACCTGAACCACAGCAAGCAGATGGGATTGACTCTACATGAGTGCAGCTGAGACCTGGTATAGGGAAGGGTTTTATAACCTGGCAGTCAGCATATGAGTCTGGAGCTCGTGTTTACGTACCTGCTGGTCACCACCTGTTTGAGCACTGAAAAAAGGCACACCTTGCTATTATCTCCACCACTGGAGAATCTTGCCCCTTAGGGTAGTTCGAGCCTATTAAAAAACTCAAGAGATTGTTGTCTGCAGGCACTAAATGAAAGTCCGGAGGAAACCCAAGACCGTTGGGGTTGATAACCCCAAGTAGTTTAAATAAAACCTGACTGTTTAAGTTTGCTCTTAAACCTATACAGCCTGAGGCAAATTGTTGTCATTATGGCCATTCCTATTGGCTTTTTCTCTGCCCTGATGTAAAAGGGATTTTTATTGGCCACATGCAGGTGACAGTACCAGTATTGTGAAAATGTACCATAGACGGTCTGGGTTTCAGATTGATCCCATAGTTCTTTTCCACAGTTCTCTACACCGTGTCACCTTTGCAGCATCTCCAGTGAAAGAGCTTACTAGTGAAAGATGTATTTCTTAAAAAAGGAAAGTAATTGAAGTAAACCACTCCTACGTATGTTTCAGACAGAACATCTATAATCCTGACCATACTTCATGTTTTAATTCGAATGAACAGCGCCCTCTGCGTGATTGAAGTGTTTTATTAGCACAATGGAGGAGTTCTCTTTATGACAGAATGGAATATCATTACATAGTGACAATATTATTGTTTTTACATTCTACTTCACTGCCTGTGTGTGCTGCTCATTTTATAAAATACCACGTCTGTTGTTTTATATCCTGCTGGTTTTCCTGGTTGGCCTATCAGTGCTGTCCAAGAGGTGTTCTAACACTGAATCCTGTAAACTCATTTCAAACTTAAACTGAAACATAAATTATTGCTGATATTCAAGTGGAACCCTCATCTGAACTGTTTTTTTGTTATTTTAAAATAGATAAATGGTACATAAATTTTTATGTCACAAATCCTCTCCTCAGGATGTCCCGGAGCAAAGAAGACAGAGTTCCTTACAAGTGTTCTGGACGCGCTCTCGACTGACATGGTGCATGCTGTCACTGACCCTGCATCAGCAACCAGGTAAGAAAACACGAGTCAGGGGAAGAGCTGTCACTGACCCTGCATCAGCAGCCAGGTAAACAAACGCGAGTCAGAGGAAGACCAGAAGCCAGTTTTCTGAACAATTAAATTAGCTGTATTTGAACGGAAAAATCAATTGTACTTAGATATTAACCTCTAGAACAGCAGGCCAAGGCAAGGTTAAAATGTGTTACACATATTCAGTTGTGCTGTATCATTTGTTTTCTTTAAGCTAAAGAATCACAAATTTATCACTTTCACTCACAGCAAAGTATTTAAAAAGAAGTACCCTCCCCTACCTTCCGTGATTGCTGTTTAGTCCACAAGGTCGTATCTTCGCGCACTGCAGCTGAGTGTGTTTTAGATGGCCTTCAGCGAGTGGAGCTCAGACTCAGATGACCGCTGCCATTCTGCCCAGTAGGATGCTGGAGCCAGACCCCAGTCACACTCTGGAGGAGAGAGTCGTGCACTGGTACTTCAGACAGCTAGACAGAAACGCCAGTGGAGACATCGGCAAGAAGGAGATCAAACCATTCAAGCGCTTCCTCCGCAAGAAGTCCAAGCCGAAAAAGTGCGTGAAAAAGTTTGTGGAGTACTGTGACATCAGCAATGACAAGTCGCTGTCCCTCCAGGAGCTGATGGGCTGCCTGGGTGTCACCAAGGAGGAAGGTGAAAGTCCTCATGCACCAGTAGACATCTGCTGTCCAAGAACCTGATCTCATTCTGACTCACAGAAAATCAGCATATAAACGTGTGAAAAATACCACATGTCAAATGCTGTATGTGTAGAAATAAAATACATCTAAGTAGTTTGTTTTTACTACAGAATTTTAACAGTTAATATGTTTCTGTATATTTTCCAATTTAATTCTATAATGGAAAGACCAGAAAAAAACATTTTAAATGAATAATTTGAATTGTGTTTGATTAGTGTTTTGTAAAACACCTACTTACATTTTCCTTAGGAGCAAAAACAACTGAAAGCACATCACATAAACAGGTGAGAACTGTTCTTACTAATTTGAGTGAAAATACACACATCACTGCGTTATTGTACTTTTAGACATCCATGAGCAGGGCCCTGTTTCTGTTCTCTGAGCTTATTCCCAAAATCACCCCTTAGTCTATCACACATGACCATGTGTACATGATGTAATGCAAATATCTGTTTTTGATCTCATCTTCTCAGAACCCAGCAAAGAAACAAGGCTAAGTGGCTCGGTATGATGAAAACAGGCACTACCAAACCGGAGCCTTGGAGAATCGGTTCCCACCAAATGGCAAAGGAGACTATAGTATTTGCACTTTGTACTTTAAAATGTAAATTCCCTTGTTAGAGAAGAGGTATTTTAAAACAGACTGCTGAATCTGTGAATGACTTAGTTAGCTTTTTATGTCGTTAAAGGAATAATTTAACACATACAGTGTATGTGTCCTTTGTGTTTATACTTTTCCAGGTTGTACAAGTTTTCAAATATTTGTGCTGCATTTTTTAAAAATTTGTATTCATTACTGATGTATGAATAGTTTCATAAGTGGTTCAAGCAGTTAATTATAGCCTTTGTATCTCGTATGTACTAAAGTAGTGACTATACATTTTTGAAGCTTTGTAAAGTAGTTTTTATGTGTATTAAACAGGGATTGTTCAAAAAAATAATTTTTATGTATAATTAGAAATAAATAAGTTTTTTCATAGTCCTTGTGTTGTGAAAACGTTTTTCTCCATTATTGTTAAAACCTTAAATTGTATTCAGAAAAGTGAGTTACAATTATATATATATATATATATATATATATTTTTTTTTTATAAACCTATGTAACTACATGAATAGCATTCAGACAGCAGTGAAATGCTGTCTGAAAGTCTGAAATGCACCTAATTCCGGAAGAGTGACAGAGTACAGGATGGTTTGTCTGGAGGGATGTGGGGCATAGGGTGTGTTTTTGGGGCTGAGGAGATGGGTGCAAATCAGACAGGTACATGCCTGAGACCCCCACACTGCTTTTTGAGGAAGTGTGTTTTTCTGGGCAGTGCACATTAGGTGCACATTAGAGGCACTTACGGTCTGTTCCCTTGGGGCCCAAGCACCTGTCTAACACAGACTGGGTTTCAGACCCCTTACTACTTGCATCTCTCTCTCTCTATCTCTCTCTCTCCCTCTTCCTCTCCTTTAAATCCTTACAGCACCTAAACACCTGAAGAGGTAAACATGGAAAAATAAGCTTTATGTATCAATAGCATGAACAAATTTCATTGGCATAATTTAAAAAAACATTTATATTGTATAGTAGTTTATGTACGAATAACGACTTACTAGCACATAATTTAATCTATTTAAAGTCACAGTTGAAATATGCTGTTGCGCAGAAATTTTAATTATGTTATTGCATAGTTTGACATTGGAATGGATTTTACTGCCTGAGAGGGCCGCTCCACATAGACACAAAGTGCCAGAACCACATATGTTTGGTCAGTCAGTCAGTCATCTTACATAGCACTTCACCTTGTTAAGGGTCGCAGGGAAGCCTGGAGCCCATCCCAGAACACATAGGGCGCAGGGCAGGGGACACCCAGGGCAAGGGATACCCAGGGCGGGGCGCCAACCCACCACAACATATGTTTGGATTATGGTAAAAAAGCTGAGAACAACAATATATTAACATGCCCCTCCCCCAACACACACACACACACACACACACACACACACACACACACACACACACACACAGGAAGGCCTAAACTCATGGTCACACTGATATAAGCAACAATTCCTGCTGGTGCCCCTCAGCATAACATAGACTATAAACATTTTAAATGAGTAGCATTAACTACCATACAGAAATATCCCAACTAGATACTGAAGTGCAATCTGTGAGATAAGTTATAAAACAGACATTCTGAATACGGCAGCTCTGGTACTGTTTTTATTTCTCAGAAGGTTAAAAGTCAACATTATACACTGACTCTTTCATTTTCACTTGGAGTGTAATTTATGATAAGCAGATTGGTTGTAGTTTCTACAATCCTAGGTGTGGTTTTTAAAGATGGCATATAAATTGAATGTTATCTAAGTCTCCAAATAGCGGCTTGGTGGCACAGTGGGTGGACCATGAGGCTGCGATGTGAAAGTCTTCTGGTTTAAATCTCAGCCCAGGTGCCAAGTGTGTCCTTGAACAAGACACTCAAAATGCTAAGTCCCTGGGTATTGCATGTTGCTGTCTGCTGCTCCCCCCAGGGGGATGGGTTAAATGCAGAGAACAAATTCCTTGTATGTGACAAACATGCTTGGCTGTAAACCTCATTCACTCCCTTCCCCAAGATCTGATTGAGGAATATCCAGATGACCTGATTCTCTCCAAATCATGATGCAGTGACCAGGAATACATTTTAACTCTTCAATTGCTGTGCTTCCCAGACATTTTATCCTAATATCAAGGTAAAATTGACCACTAACACAGAATGACTTTGGAATGAAGATGCTGAAGGTGGGTGATTCTAATACCACAGGACAAGGAGCTGCTTTAAGTGGCACACAGATGTTGGCAGATGTTGGCAGATGTTGGCCATGGCAGAAATGAACAGCAGAATCCAAAGGCATTGTCAGAAATGACAAATGGGCCAAGAAGCAGGCGAGCAGACGAGGTGACATTTTGTGGTTCATGGAGGGGAATTCCAACTCAAAGCACAAACAGAGCATATTCCCCAGAATGCCATGCACCAACTGACTTTCAACAGACAACCTTGTAGTTTGCTGTGAACATTCCACTTCTTGTGAATAATGTGCGAATAACCACACAAGCTGACAAACTGCTCCAGACCCTGGTGCACATTTCATAGTTTCATCTTTTAGTCCAAATCTTAGCACATGCCTTTGCCATGCACTTTCTGATTTTGAATGCATTCTTTATAAAAAAAAAACATTGTCCTAAGACGTGAAACACAGCAGCTGTTGACAAGAACCAGGATTAATTTATTAAAATACCATCATGTTTTATAGTTAGTGAGGGTCCAATTTAGATTCCTGTTCCTATTTTGAAAGGCATCTGTTTCTAAAAGTGTGGTGAATCAGGACTGGATTAGCATTGAAAGAAACCACTTGCAATGAACACTGAAGCTCAGAAACCAGCGTGGTTTTAGTGGAAGTTTATACTCCACAATGTAGATTCTGTTTCTGCAAATATTCCCTGTAAGTCTTTATACCCTGTGAGTCTTTCCAGCTGGAAACAGAAACACATTTTAGACAAATGCATCACAAGGTTTAAGTTATTAATACACGTTCAACCTCCACTGAATACGTATTTTTGTGTTTTGTTTCAGGCAAAAACAGATTTCTTAAAATATTAGTGAACATTCAATTTATTAAAATCAGCATTATAATTCGTCTAAAAAAAAAAAAAAAGTTTGCGTCCAACTGATTTCTTTCTACAGTTCCGTACATGCCGTGCATCGTAAACGCTGCGATTTTACAAATACACCTGGACAATGTGTGATGGTATGATATGATTACATCGACTCAGTTATTTATGGTGTGGCAAAACAACCACAAATATTTATAATAAAACAATATCAATAGCACAACTACATAGTTATAGCCTTAGATCCTTAATAGTGTAAAGTATTCATAATATTGTACTATTTAATACTAATTCCTGACAATACAGAGATGACTTATTGATCACAGGTGTAGTATACTCAAAAACTCCAACTGAAAAGTTTCTAAAACATATTTGTGTGAGCTGGCAAACACTCAAGGTGCAATCCTTGTAAAAAATATTAGAACCAAGCAACATTACGAGGGTGAGTTTGGGAAATGTCATATAACCATGGCAACTGATCACCTCTGATAATGAAACCCAGCTGACTTCGGTGTGCTAGGGAGCCTGAGATGAGCGTCACCACGGAAAGTTATTCATGTGCGTGGTTTAGCTGAATGCTTGCTATGCTTGCTACATTTTCACTGGGATTTTGTTAGATGAGCGTTTTTATGATATCCTGTTTAAGGGGTGATTGGTGCTGTTTTGGTGCCTCACAGCTATGGAGTGCATCTCTGTCCAGATGCCTTGCATCTGGCCTCTGATCTGCCACATTGATTAAAACACTACGGAGATTTCCACCATTCCACATTTTGCCCAAGTCAACATGCACTTTCTCCAAACGTCCATGTGGTCTGTTAAAAAATGAACTGTATTATGCAGACCAGTCCTGGAGCACAGATAAATTTGTCTCTACCATTCTATCTTTCTTTTAATCCTAAATCCCCCCAGCCCCCTGGCCCCTGCCATTCCCCCACAACCAAATCAATAAAATTTGAAGACCTCTGTGGGAAACATAACTTAAAATAATTTGTGTCATGGATTTCTGCACACTGGCTTCCAGATGGCAGTTAAACAGTATCACAAGAAATGTGTCCAGGGGATTTTGGCATTGGGGTCTGAGCACCTGGATTGCCTAATGGCAACCCTTACTCTCTTCCCCCATAGCACAGAGATTCTATTGAGCGTGCTCACTGGGCCTAGTTGTGTGTTAATGGTTGAGAAGGTACCACTCTTGGCACCTCTGCCCACCACCCCCCCACACGCAAAATTTACTGACTAAAGTGCTCACGCTTTAATGGCCACTTGCTTTCCAATGTCCCAGCACTTGTGGACTTCTTCATGCTGGGTAAACAGCTCTTGAATCGTGAGGTGCTGTGGAATTTTATTTTATTTTTTTAGGAGCCTTTCTGCAATGGAACAAGGCACTTGAGCATTTCGGGACAGGACCTTTACTTCATTCTGTGCCCTAACTGACGAGGCCAAAATGCCAGCCTTTAGAAAAATAGAGGTTCTCTGTTAAGAAAGTGGACTAGTTTACAGTAAAGAGAGCATCTACAGAACCTCTTTTCTTAGCCATTGTTGGCATGAACATGTTGAGCGGGACCCTGAAGTAATTAAAACCAGCTAAAGTGGTCAGTTTGACATATTGAACATTTAAATCTGCAGGGACCATCCTTCTGAACTCTGGGCCAAAAGAACTTAAATTCTGGTTTTGTAAGACAGCATGTACCAACAGAATCCTTATTCTGTTACACAGGCTTGGTACTGAGACAGTCTGTTTTGTCACAGCGTTGCAGTGCAAATTAAATCCTTTTCAGTCCTTTTTTTTTTAAACAGAAATCTGGTAAAAATGGAATCTTGGTTCAGACATGCAGGTCTTGCCAGCATGGAATCTTTCTTTTATTATACAGTGTGACAAAAGTACAGCTCTGTTTTTATTAACACAGCTGTCATGGTGGTCAAAAATACAGACTCATATAACCGAAAGTTGCTGGCCCAGATGGAAGGAACTGTCTTGCTCTGGTAGCCTTGAATCTGAATGATTCTGCAGGAATATTCAGTTGTCTAAAGGAATTAAACAACAAGTCAGTATGAATACAGAAAGTAGATAGGAAATGAAATAATATTAATACTAATCAGGCCTAGTACTGAGGCAGCCCTTGTTCTGTCATACAGGCCTGCTGCAGTTTAATTTCTGGGTTTGTACCAAAATGTCCTCCTCACATCAGGATGAGGCATGAAATTAAGGATTAGCAGACCGGTCAGACTATGTCAGGACAAGAGATCCCATTCAAATGAGCAGCAAAGCGAAGTCTGAATAAACAGTGAATTCTTGGCTTGTTAAAGGAATTGCAAGGTTTCTTTCTGACAACCCCCCCCCACACACATACACACAACCAAAGACTGCCAATGCTAGAAATACAATCCACAGCGGCTTCCAGATTTCCCAGGTTAACAGAGGTGGACTTGCTTGATAAAGATTCATAAGAGAGTCAGAGGTTTAAAACAAAAAGACACTGCAAATTCCAAAGCATTAAGAGTAAAATATGTATATTAAACAGTGCGTGCTTCATTTTCCAATACTTTCAATATGAAATTATAGCATACATAAAAAAAAAAACATGTTGCAGTTTAGACTTTGCAGTTCACCTGAACCACACAGTGGGGCAGAAGCAAAGCAACCACTCAACACAAACCTACAATTCTCAGGTCGGCGCCCTGACTTCATAGCTTGGGCAATTTGGCTAAACTTGTCTGGCAAATTGAAGAGTATGGTCACCTGCATTCAATGTAAAACCCTTTACAAACAAACCAAAATCCTTCACCAGTGTTAATACATAGCTTTTATTAAAAACTCTATACCTATAGCAACACAGCACTGTGAGCAAAAACAGCAGTAGAAGTTTGTCAGCTATAAACCCGTGAGTTGCTCACAATATTAGGTGAGCAGATGTACTTTGCAGTGAAGTGTGCCTGTGTTGTGACGTGTTTTGTTATGCATTGATACCATTTCAATGCTTGACTATGTTCTTGATGCCTGGACACTTCAGCACATCCCTGCTGGTCATGCCCCTGCATGCAACCAGTAAGGCTCTTTTAATTACTCGCCCCACCTGGGCTGATTTTCACTGTACCTTTTTGTTCAAGACAGCTGCATCCACTCAAAGAGATTGCACCGCTGTTTACCTCGCTCCTTTGTACACTTGTGCAAGTGCATTTGTACCTCTTACAGGAACTTCATATGCAGAATAATAGCTGCTAAACAGAGTTATCCACTGGTGAAGGTAACAGTAAAAGTCTTTTTCTACCACTTGTGTATACCTGGGATTTTGTATAGTGTCTGTGTATGTGATGACAATGTTCATTAAGAAGAGCATGAGAAGGAAGTTCAAGTCTAAGAAAAATCTGGATAGATTTCTCACGCTAATTTCCTGGTACTTCATCTGACTTTGTTGTATATCAAATCCTATTTAAAAAAATTTAAGATACATTTTTAAATTCCCCTTAAAATGATGCAAGCAATGCCGGACTCTTTGTGTGTGACTGAACAACTGGCTTTCAATGAACGCTGATAAATCCATGAGATTCACTCTCCTCAACACATAAATATCTGCATGAGGTATAACAGTTATTATAATCACCTGCTGTTCTGTAAACCTATAACCTTTATTTAAAAACAAAGCCAGAGACTTGGGATATAATGCACATAAAAACAGCCCGAGAAATACCAGTTCTTAATTGTGTTTAGGAATATGACAAGGATGATGAATGTTTTTTGCACTCTGTGACACTGAAACACTAATGAAGAAATTCTAAGAAAGACAAAAGGGGAATTAAATTCCACACACCTCATCTATGCTGTGGTGTGCTGACAATGCAGGGACTATTTTTTTCCATGGAAGCTTACGACACTGTACGGTCTGGAGCAATCAGGCAGCCATGCATTAAGACCACCACAAGCTGCTTTGTCCTACCTTGGAAAGGTACATTCCACAAATGTTAATTATCCAGAAATATGCTGCTGCTTGTGAAGAAGAACAAAAAATATATTAATGTCACATATGAATATGTCAGTATTCCATTGTTCTCAAGAACCATTGAATGTAAAAAATATAAAACAAAGCTCTTTTAAATGTGTAATTTAGGCCCAAAACATTAGGTGAATGAGAAAGAATGTGGAACTCACAGGCAGCTTGTTGGTCTGGAAATTGACAGGTGCCATGTCTGTGGAGCCCAGAAACCTTTACCACATTAATAGCACATGTTTGGCTGAGACTGTTAGATGATTGAAAAAAACAGTAAATATAGAATAGAATGCACAAGGTCATCCTTACCACTATTCGAAACGCACCAAATCTTTAAAAGTCTTAATTCCCTCTTTGCTTATTCCTACCTCACAGACGAGACCACCACACTGTATATTTGGTTGCCAACATACGTAATTAATGTGTTCCATGACCCATTGTGTAAATCAGTTTTTGCATCTTGGAATTTCCCTGACAGCCAAAACCGAGTTCACATGCAATTATGCCTAAGATGATCGCAGCACATCTACAATTTGCTTATTTTGTTCTTTTAGGGCACATTTACTGCTTGCCATGGTGCCGAATACAGTATTTCGAAATGCCCTGTGTAAATATACATTTGTGTATGTCAGAGTTACATATCTAGAGACCTGTGTGTGCTAACACTGTACACAACACTGTACTGTACTAAGCACTGAGAGCACAACATTGTACTAAGTACTGACACAACAACACTTTACTAAGTTTTTTGACTGACATGGACATCACAGAGTGTTCTGACCTTACATCTAAATTTGACTGTTTCTTAAATTTCAAAAGTTTAGCAACAAGGAGAAGTCATTCCCCATTGGGCCCTGTTTATTTGATTAATTTAGTTAATGGACATTATTGTCTGGGTGAATTACTAAGCTTATGAGCAGCACATTCACCTGGATTTTGCAGCTGAGTGTTTACTGAAGCAATTTAGGCTGCTCAGTTTGCTCAAAGGGATACAGCCTTGCAAGATCAGAACCTTACAACAAACTGAAAAACTCCCACAGCCACAAACCCATACGGTTGCCAAATCAGGTTTGTATCCATTAGTCTCATTTGTTTGTTCAGAGGGAGTCAAATGCAAATCCATCCAGAATCAGAGAGGACACCAAACATACATACCTTGAGCGTGTAAACAGACAATTAGATCTGCTAAAGAAAAACAGAACATCAAATAAATATTGGCATTAGTATTTAGCATAACTAACAGACAGAAAAACACTGTTCTGACAGGCTAGTTTTCATTTTGCACTGAACCAAAGTGAAAGAGAGAAAAACAAAAAGCAGGACAGTGTATAGATTCTTCACAAACCATCAACAAGGAAAGTGGATTCATTTCTTTAATTATTAGTTCCACAGAACCAAAAAAAGCTACAAATCGCAACGTTATTATAGTCACATTGTTCAAACTCTCTGAGCGGTCAGCCAGTGTAATCCGTGGTGAAAGGCACTTGAAAGAGTCTCTTGTTGTCCACATTCCCTGGATAACGTTAGAAGTCATATTATATTTGTGTCCTCTGTCAGAGGCTGCTTAAATAGCATTAGTTTTGAATGTCTGTATTGGGGGGATGCTTATCTGGTAAAAATCTGGTATGCCATACAACATTTTTTGTCCATGGATCCGTTTACAGTAGTGTTTGAGTTCTGCGTGTATGGTTGAAGTACGCTGGTCCTCATACTGTTCACTGGTCCATATGTGCCAACTGACCAGCTCGTGTCACGCTCACAAATACTCTGGCTAGCTCCCGTCAAGTCAGGCTTGTCGTTTAAAGGCAAACTTTTAAGAATCAAGCCAAAAGGATCGTGGGAAAAAAATTGTCTCAAGAAGTGTGCACAAAGGAACTCATTGAGGCTGATTTTTTTCCTCCTTGGCTAAGGATTTGGTCACATTTTTTGAATCCAGGTTCATGACAGCCCTAGACTTTCCATGTCTACCCGGCCCAGTTACACCCCCCACCATCTACCCCCCAGTCGTAACATCTGAACAAGCTCCTCTCACAGGGCAATGTCCTCCTCACCAAACACAGACCCACCACTCTGTTACAGGCTTAGCAAGCAGAACTGAGAAAATGTGATCTTGACAAAAGAAAAGGAGATATGCTGACAATGCGAGTGCGAGAGCAGAGAGGGATGCATGCACTCGCGCAGCTAACACTGGAGCTACCAGCGCAGCTAATGGCATGTCAGTAGGCTCAGGAACCAGCACAAAGAAACCAAAAGCATCGCTGCAACGAATTCTGCAGAATCCACACAGACCTTGCAGTTAGATACTGTGACAAAATGCTGCTCCCTGGAAAAAGTTTTGACAAAGGCTCTCAGTTCTTAATATTTCAACCTTTTCTGCCACAAATTCCTGAAAGGAATAGAGAGAGAGTGAGGGAGACGTACAGCAGAAATGCAGCTCTGTTGAATGACACCTCACGTTGGTTTTACATGACAAGCATTGAGTGTTGTGCCGAGTGGAGTGTTCATTATTGTTTAATGGGAGCTAAATGTTGACTCCCAACCTCATGTGACACTACCGTGAGCACCGTGTTCTGCCAGATTTTCCATTTTTGATGTTGTACTTGAAGTTCAACCAAATTCCTCTTTGATCCGTCCAATGCTGACCTCTTTTGATGAGCAAGCAATGACAGCATAGCTGTAGATGACATGGGCAGATGCTACACTGCAAAATGGAAGTGAAGCTTGTAGCTTGTATTGGAAAGTTTCCCAAGCTGTACAACACAATATTAAAGACCTACCGCAAAATTGAAAAAATAATAATAATAAAAATGATTGGCGGGCAAAACGTCAGCAGTCAGCAATTTATATATCTGAAATACCATACCATGTTAGCATGCATGAAGTTAGCTACATTGCAACAAACAAAACTTTAAGTGAGACGCATGCACTGATAAGCATTTGGTTAAACGGCATTGCTGAACAATGCTGCTCATTTACAAAAACAGAGCACTGATGCTTAGCTCTGTGCTCTGCAATAATCATTGAAAATCAGCCTCAGGCACCAAAGACCAACTGATTATATGATGGGAATAATAAGAATGATGTGGTCTTGACTAACGTCTCACCTTGCACACGTGCACTCCTGCAATGCAATTCAGGTGGCACCTGGTGGCCTGCAGCTCCAACTGGATCTACCTGCCAACATGGATCTTTGACACCTTGTTAACCAGTCCAGAAAGTTCCCAAAGTTGAAGTAAATCATATTCTCAACAGAAAGCTCTGTCTCTGTGATGCTGCTGGTAACTTGTTTTGAAGTCATTATTACCACATTCCTAACTTAGCAACATTATAACTTAAATTTAGAATTTGGAACATTATGTGTCAAGATCTGATACTGTCCGTATTTTACAGATCACGTGAAAAAATAGTGTATGATTTTATGTCAGAAAATCAATAAAATATAAAATGCATACCTTTGAACCACACCTACATATGAACGAGACAGGTTTATGAAAAGCAAAAACAGACAGAAACAAAGTGCTGTGTAAATCTGAGATTCTTTTGCTAATATAATGCAAAGGAATGTTTCATAATCTCTGTTAGAATGCATTTTCCATTCCATTTTTACAAGTCCAGACCTGAATTCCCACTTGACAGAAGTTGGGCAAAACACGATTTCAAATCTTAACCACAAATTACAATAACAAATGACACATCTGTTTAT
>JABJVR010005362.1:0-13629 GCA_025773905.1 Chitala chitala | reverse complement strand
AACTCTGCTACCTCCAACTCTGCCTCCTGTCTTTTTGTCAGTGCCACTGTCTCCAGCCCATACAACATAGCTGGTCTTAGTACCATCTTGTAAATCTTCCGTTTCACTCTTGCAGCTATCCTTCTATCGCAGATCACTCCTGACACTCTTCTGACACACAAAGCCCAAACGCCAGCCTTAAATAGGAAATAACAAACAGGAGACTAGTACTGTACCTTCTGTCTGATCTGGTATGCATGTCATTCAAATCGGCCATCTCTGATTTCAGATAATATAACAGACTTGCCTTTGTATTCTGTACTGTGAGTATTGCCACATCATGTTTGTCTAACTTATAAGTTACTCTTTCACGTAAACTAAAATAAATAAATTAATATACTGCATATACAGACACTACAGCACTCGGGCAGGTAACAGGCTGAGGTTTGATAATTATGACACACACAAGGATTTTTAAAGCCCTGTTTACAAGAAGCAGAGAACAGTGTATTATAATCACATCCCATATGGTTCACAAAGTGTCACTACGTCCAGCTGCTCATCTGTGTGTAAGTGAAGTTACAAGGCAGGATGTGTATAAAACTGCAGAAGTAAGATCGCTATACATGGGAGAAACCGGGTTTGGGTAAATCACCATCTGTGGACAAAGATCAGTTAAAAACAACCATACTGCAATATTACAGTTTCAGTTACTATGGTTTAATCGTGCTGCCACTGGATATCAATGCTTCATCAAGCATGCAGCAGGGATTTGCAGTTTCTCAGTATGGGTCAGTACTTTCCTTAACACATTTCTTTAATTGTAATCACCCTTTACCAACACGTTTGAGCATTCATGTCAGCATCCTTGAATGGGGAGCTTGGAGTAGTTTGTCTAAAAAGCTGGGCCAGGCAGCTCAGATGTGACAGACAGCTGAGGAGCACACAGCTCTGAACCCTCAGCCGTGCCTGCTCTTTGCACTGGTGACAGTGTTGTTATGAAAAAGTGAGAATGTGACTAAACGCTAACTTAAACACATTACACACACGTACGGAGGAAGAGAAAATTATATGCTGGCAGCCATTTTTTGTTTTCCCATGTTCCCCCCAGGAGAGCTTTCCATCTGCTGTCTCTTCTTCACCCCATTCCCTTCTGTCTGTGTTTCCACTGATTCATTACAGCTAACTATGGTTGATACCAAGCATTCAGTAAATGGTATGCATCTTCTAATTTTTATTTGTTTTTCATTTTTGTGACACATTGATAAGAAGATACTAACATATTTGATCAGAATCAAAATGATTGCCAGTGTAAAGAAATTAAAACTCAGATTTTGGGGGGGATATCTGAGGGCCTATGGTCCCTTGAATGCCAGGCCTGGATCCCCTGAGTGAGGGATGATGTGGAAAACAAACTTGTCCATCTTCTCAGTTAAAGAAGACTTCTGCGTCAGCCAACCTCAAGGAATAAATTGCACTTTGTAGGCAAGTTATTTGTTTTTCCCTAAATGTGAAAAGTAAAATTGCAACCACTTCAGATAATTTGCGTAGGACAGCAGTTTCTTTATGTTTATAAAAGCGTGTCGTCAGGCCGGGCAAAATGAAGCTCATTTCCGTAATGAAATTGGCTAATTAGTTTCTGTTGAGGCCATTCCCAGGAACAAAAGCCTGCATACACTGCAGACTGCAAGGAACAAAAGGCGAATTGCCTGGTTTCCAGGCTGCTTTTTTTGTGTTAGTGCTTGCCAAGAAAATGAACAACTGAACAACATAAACAGTTCAATGGTTACAATGGCTGGATTGACCTAATCTTTTTTCTTACGCTTAGTTTCAAAAACAGTACAAGCAAGCCATCTGTGGCATAAATTATGTTACTGTATCACGGTTGCAGAACAAAGATAAGGCCCAAAATGCAACTATTCCAGCAAACAGCCTAAACAGACTGTGGCACTGAAATTAATATTAATCCTACTTTTTTGTAAACACTTTGCACAGCAATATTTTCCTTTCATGAGTTTTAAGACATTACAAGTAACTGTAATGCAGGATAAAAAGCCACTTTCAATGAAAATGCAACAGAAAGAACAGAAAGTAAAATGCCCTTTTAGCTGATGTGTGTTTTAAAAGCTAGAACTAGACCAAGGGTCACAGTTATGAAGGTAACGCTTCTGTGTTTCCGGATGAACATATAGTCCATATTGTCCTCTAGCATGACTGAGTGCATGGACACACATGTGCCTGAGAGTACAGATGTTCAGAAACAACAGGTCAATATGCTTACTTTGTGTGCCTCACACACCACACTCTCACCCTGTACACACATCAGTTTGTCATCATAATTAACTGCACAATTTCCTCTCAAACTGCACAATTATAGGAATCAGTGAAATACTGACTTACTTCAATAGAAGCAAAAAAGTCACGTATTTTAACATTTTTCATATAAATTTAATTTTATGTATTTGTCTAAAATATTCATCGTTTTTGACATTTATACATTTATTTAAAGTGAGAACAGAAAATGTAAATATAGGTATGAACTTGTGCTTGCAATTTGGGTCATTGTTCAACCAAAGAACTAATGATTTTCAACCCATATTGTTTTCTGACACAAACTTTTTTGGCCTGGTAATACTGAGACGTTTTTCTTCCCTTAACACGTCCAGTTCCTTCTTACCAGAGGCAGTAGCTCTACATCACTGTGAACCCTCCTGTGCGTTTAACTAGACACCAGGGGTATTTCCACTAACACTTCATTTTTTCAATTTTTAAGTCAAAGACCTCTTATGGTTTCATCAATCCACAGAACATCTTCCCAGAAGATTTTGGTTTCTACGGATGGTATTTGGCAAAGCTCATCGCTTTTTTATAGCAAGTTTTCATTGTCCTACACTCTTAGAGGCCTTCGCAGATTACTGTGCAGTCTATGGTATGGGCTGAAACCAACTCCAGGTCAGGTTTAAGCTCTTTGGATCGACGGCACTCTCTTTTTCCAAAACATTCACACCAAACATTCCTCTTCCCACCACATCATGGGAGGTTCTTGACACCTACATCAGAAGCAGATTTCATTATAACATTGTGAACTGCAGAAACAGGGACACCATACCAAGGTCTCCGGACATGACTTGTGCAATTTTGAATTGTTTTGTTTGGTGATAACAGATTTTGTAAGGGTTCTCTTGGCTTTGTCAAAAAGTAACAGAGGAGAAAAGCTGAGTTTAAGCATTTAAGCCATCATTTACTGGTTAATTCACCTCATGTAACGAGTGGCAACTGGCACAGCTGAGACTAATTTTGGTGCAAAATCAGTCTAGTTTTTCCACTGAAACTGACAAACCTTTGAAAATGGTCCAAATAATTGTTATGGCAACTTTTCAGTTACAGTATACTATTTCCATACTTTTTTGCTGTTAATTTAATATTTGTTGAAACTTTTAAACAAATGACTGCATGTAGCTGGAAGCAATCTCACTGACCACTTTTTCTGAATATTTTGTATATGATTATAGGTAAAATGCCAGGGTGCCCATAATGTTGAGTAGAACGGAGTCCTTAAACTAAACGATGGCAGTTCAGTCGTCTTCATGTTGTCATGTGGCTGATGTTGGGGCTTCTTAGACAAACACCGGAACACATTTTCTTCAGTAATTTTCCAAGCAGATTTTGTAGAATTATTGTTTAGTGTCTTATAGGTTCCAAAGCTGCAAAGGTGTTATCAGAAGGGCCTGAATGTTAACAGGTTCATTTGCTATAAATAATTAATCTGACCTTTCTGACTTTAAACATCTTATCAAACAATATACTGGAACAATTCCTGAAGTAAGACGATTTGGATGACATGCAGCACCGCTTATAAACCTGTAACACTACATCAAAGGCTAGTTTTCAGAAATGCAATAATGTACATCACACCAGTGCATTGTAAATCATTATAATTATTCTATTACAAAACACTTCAGATGCTATCAGTTTAAAAAATTACAATACCAAAAAGAATCTCTCCGCTGACAACTGTTATTCATTTTACAATCATTAACTTGACTAATGTAGATTTTACTACACCTGTGTATCTTCCCCCCCAAAAGCTTGTAAGAGCAGATAAAACCATTATGCTTCATAGTTTCATGATTCTTATACCAACTTAGTAATTGGGGAAACAGACAGTACAATTAAAGCCCCGGTAGTAACAGGCAAGTGCAAAAAAAAAAAAAAGGCTGCCATCTGTCAAATTTCAAAGAGTTCTGCAAGCCTTCCACGGTGCAACACAAAAAAGATTTTAACTGTTTCAAATGCGTTTTCATAATTTCCACATAAGACATAAGTTAAATAATAGAGGTACACTTTTAAAACCAAAGCAAACGATCGCGTTACAAAGTTGAGTCGTACGTGCGCATGCTCTGTTCTGATGAGTGACAGACGTGAGGCAAAGTGTTCTGAGGAGGTAAGACACGCTTCCTGAAGGCCTCTTGGAGGTTTCCATGTCTCTCTTTAACGAGATGAGAGTCCAGAGGAAGGGGGGAGCATGTACCCATTTAACTTAGTTATTTAGTTGGCCGATGAGATAATAAAAAAAAAAAAAATAAAAAAAAAAAAATAAAAAATTGTATTTACTATTCTTCACTTGTGAACAATCATTCACCAGCTTTTAGTTCCAATATGGTGAGTCACCGGTGATTTGCCACAAGTATCAAAAACTAACGAGTGAAATTTTTTTTTTTTTTGCCAGACGGTTATCGTCACAAGATCTCACCTGTGTTACATTATGCGATCACTCTGTTAAGCTCATTACTTGACTGTGAGATACATGGTGAATTAATGTTTGGCAGTCCTGAAGAAAATGGATTCCTGCAGGCAAAGTGCTAACCGGAAGAGCAGCAGCCCCCTCCCACCGCTGTTCCGAACGGGGTCTCGTCGTCCACTATCTGCACCCCACGTCGAGACGTCCCGGCCTGACCGGCACCATTGCCTTTGGCCCGCTCGTCGGTCTCTGCAGTCTCCATCATCCCTGGTCCAGAGAGGAGGACGGCGATGAATTCTACAGCTACGCGTCCTGAGAACCTCAAACCGCTGCACACGTTCTCGAGAACAGCCGTCCCTTCTCAACTCAGCAGGGTGTAAGTGAGGGAGGCACAGAGAAGTCCTCAGAGAAGTCACCTTCAACTGCCCTCCTATTACACAGTTCAAGGTCAATGTGAAGTTGCTAGCCCTGATGGCATCCCTGCCTGAGCATTCACAGCAAGTTTGGAGCATCTGGCCCAAGCCTTTACGGACATCTTTAAGCTGTCCTTGGCTCAGGCAGCTGTCCCCCACCTGCTTTAAATCAGCTGGCGTTGTGCCAGTGCTAATAAAAAATTGTACCTGTGCTCTACATTTCTGTTGAGCTTCAAAGCAACTTTACCAACTCTCAGTGTCAGAAAGCAACTGCAGGCTCAAAAAGCCCTTCAGCAGGTGGTGAAAAACACCCAACACATAAACTACACACCACTGGGGACATTTATAAGAAAGGCTGCCTGCATAGGACAAAAGGCATTCTCAAAGACGCCACTCACCCCAATCACGGACTATTTACCCTCCTCCCATCAGGAAGACGCTACAGGTGTCTCAACACACGCATAAACAGACAGAGATATAGCCTTTTTCCACAGCTGATCATGGTTCGATATCCCTGGCCTGCTGCCTCGTCTCTTCCCTTTAAAGCACTACTTTATCCAGTGTGCACCTTTGCACTGCCCATAACTTAAAATGTACAGTAATGCAGAAATGGCATTTTATCTATAGCCCATCTATGTATAATGTATTAAGCAAGTACATATACTAGCACATACTTGTACCTTGTATATGTATTTACTACATATAACTTATTTATAATACTTACCGTCCCCTCTATATATGTGAATTCCATACCCTGCGTATGTGTCACCCATACAAATAAAAGTGCAGGTATAAGGTAAGTATGCCACTTGTGCACTTCTGCTTACATACTAATTGCATTTCATTGCTTTGTATGTGTACTTTGCACAATAACTATAGAGTTGAATCTAATGTAATCCACTCTAATAACTGCATTTAGACAGGTGCACGGACAACGAGAAGCCGCTTGCTAGACCGCGACTCACTTTTGCAGAGGTCAAGAAAGAGTTCTTCGATGCCTTTGTTTAGCTTGGCTGATGTGTGGTAGTGTTTGGCTCCTACCGACTCTGCATACCTGCAAAGTGAGGAGAACCAGACCAGCTTATCAGTGCCGTCACTTTCCACACAGATACCTACAAGCCTTCACTGGCCAAGACAGAGTGTCGTCAGCAGTGCTAGGAACAGTTGGGACTCGGCAGTAAAATGTCAAAGGCTGTGTCCGAAACCACTCCTTACTCACTATATAGTGCTTTCGCCATTTTGTAGTGGTGTCCCAATGTTTAGTGAGTAACTCTATCCACTATATGGAAGTCAAAATATCCCACAATGCATCATAAAAGTAATGCAGAATAGCCTTTATTGTCATTGTACATCATGTGTATAACGAAATTGGTTTCGTTGCACACGTACAAAATGTGCGTGGTACACATGTACAACCGATGGTCACTAACCTAGCACTGTACATCATACTGTTGCAAAAGGCGCTATATAAAAATAAATTGAATTGAATATACCACAATGTATTGCGCTTTAAAAAATAATGCACTGCACAAAAAAAAGTAAAATTGCATTGCACTGAAAAAAGAAAAATTCAGTGAAAAATGGCAGAGAAGCAGGAGTTCTATGATGTTTATCGTGAGAAAAGTTATTTCAACGGAGCACTGCTTTTGTAAACAGGCTCCAGACAGATCTGAGCTGTAGCGTGAAAAACTATTTAATACAAGCTGTGCAAATCAAAACATAAACTTGCACAAAATACATAGTTATTGGTAAAATATAGTATTAATATATTTATGATATTACATAACAATAAGTAAGTAGGTGTCTGGTTTTATTTATTTTCCACTGCTATTCGTTACATTTTATTTATGAGACAACAGTGACGTAATGAAAGGCGCAGAAAAATTGTCCGAGTGGTGTGGTGGTGTCCCAACACTGCTTTGGCAGGTGAGCACACTATATAGTCCACCATTTCTAATATTCTATATAGTGACATTATAGGGATTGAGTGAGTAGGGAGTGGTTTTAGACACAGCCAGTGACACGTACCACACTGCGTAAGGCTGCTTTACTAACAAGGAAAGGTGAAAGGTCATTTGTACACTAGAGCTCTGTTGTCTTTGCACGTACCCTTCTGCTTCCCCAACGGACACGTGTCTCTCCTTTTCGAGGTCTACTTTATTCCCTACACACAAAATAAACACAGACATTAAGGAAAGGACCAAATTCCATTTCATCTGTTTTCTTCATATCTGATTATGGGACTATGGAAATTCAACTGAAAACTTTAAGCATGTCAAGTGTGTTGGACAATCTAATGTTCGATGGAAGTTCTAGAGAAGAAATATCAAGTAATATCCAACCATATATTCCTTAAAGAAAACACTAATGTAAGCTACTGTAATTTACAAAAATAAATACTTCACAAACAATTTTACACGTTGATATATAAAAAAACAATTACTACAATATATTCTCTACTTAGTTATGTAGAGACACTTACCTACTATACATAAGCAAATGTCATTTCCCAACATTTTCCGTAATTCTTTTACCCAGTTCTTTACCTGAAGCCAAAACACAAGGAGATGGTCAAAACGGAAAAAATGAACATCCTAAAGATATCCACGTTTAGTTTTTTTTTTTAATATGGTTATTCCCAATTGTACTCTTTAGCCTGACTTTTTCAGCAATGTAATGAAGACAAGCCAGTGGGGTCTACCTTCTGGAAGGAGTCCTCGTCCGTGATGTCATACACTAAGATGGCTCCGTTGGAGTCTCTGTAATAGATTGGCCCCAGTGCGTGGAATCTCTCCTGGCCTGCTGTGTCCTGGATTCAAGCAAAGTGGACTTAAAGTAGGCCGTCCACATGATGGGGCAAGAGGCACAACAACCATTTATCATCAGCAACTATAGTGTGAGGTATTGAACAGGACAGGTGACCTGTAACTAAAACATAGAGAGGGAGTGTACTGACTGGTTTGGTGTCTGCTGGAACAAAGCCCCCTCACACAAACGGAAACCTTTTATGATGACTCAGAAGTCAAAGAAGCATGAATGTTAACACGGCGTACCATTATTCATTACTGAGGAAAGGCATTTTGCAGCAGGTGAAGCCACTTACCCATATCGCAAGGTTAACCCTTTTGCCTCCAATGTTAAGTTTCTTCGTTAGGAAGGATGCCTAAAAAGGGCAGAAGAAGAGCTGAATGCAACAGGACTATACAGTTGTATAACAACTCGACACCTTCGATGGAACATTTCATATGCGTCACAAGTGTAAGGAGTTTTTACTGCTGTGGAAGGTGGGAAAAAAACCAGCTTTCTTAGTCAAAAAAATAACATATAAATGAATAAGAGCCAGCACAAGGTGAGCAAAGCAACAGGCCTGTACCTGCTGAACCAAACCATCAACATCAACATCACCCAGACGCCATCAAAAAACTCCCCCACACCCCTCCGGTAAGACTGATTGTGGGCTCACGTTTAACCCCATACAGTGTCCACCAGTAACACCACCAGTGTGGCACTAACAGATCAAAAGTACAGCTACTGTTTCCTTAATCTTCATCTCAGCTTTGTTCTACACCTTTGAGAGTCTTTTCATTGACCCCGGACTGTGATGCTGTACCAGTCGAGAAAATCCACTTGACCCTGAGTCCAGAAGCTTCATGAGGCCACTGTACACTGTTACAGAAATCAATAAATGATATGAGGAAGAAAAAGTGCCTTGATCACTTTTCCCAGGGTAGTGCGCTGTTCTCCTCCTGTACAAATTCTATATTACTGAAAGGAAATTGCAGTTTGTTCAATTTTGTTGCAAAATAAAGAAAACAGCAGCCATATACTTAAATTTGAGACTTTAAACTGGGGGTAAAATAAAATCAAAGGACTTTGGAAAGAAACAAGCTTTAAATTGCAAACGATAACTTTCAGCTACAAAAACCACAAAGGCTGACAGTTACATTTAATGCAAAGAGACTGAGAGAACAGCACAAATCTGAGGAAAACGTCTGCAGGCATTTATAAACTACACTGTACATTAAGCAAAACTGCAGTGAACCCTCTGCAATGTAATTCTTAATATTATCCCATGACTGCTTTTATACTAACAGATTTACATGTACAATCACAGAGCCCCTTTGTTTCATCTGAAGCATACAGTCGGCTCTCTGCAGGGTATGCGAAGGCAGCAGACTTTGGACCCTGATATATTTTTTTTCCTCCATCCTTAAGGAGTTTTTTTTGGCTGCAATCTTTCATTGTCATCTGCCTTTATCTTCCACTTTTATTGGGTACATGTCAGTTTGTAATAATGTGTCTGAAAACACTGTTGCTAATTGTCTTTGAGCTACTCTATTGTGAAAATTATAAATTTATAAAAATTAACCGAAGGTTTCCAAAACCAATGACACAGAAAACTACTAAAATGATGTGGGAGTCCTCAGAATGCTGATGGCATGAAGAAACATCTCAGAGTGTGACGGACTCAACCTGAATGCCAGGGAACAAAACCTCCACCCAACTGGCAGGCCCACACGGTTCACCCCACAGAGGGCTGATGACAGCTCACAGAGGCCAGCTGCTTTATTCCTTAAACTTTGTAGAACAAAAAAAAAAACATACATCCAAAATACCAGCATCTCTCACTTGAATTGGATCAACTACCCAGAGCAACACGGGCCTCTGTCGAAGCAATTTGCATCAAAAGAATGAGCTGTTTGATATAAACAATGAGAATCCCAGGCAAGCATGCAAACTGCATTCTTGAGACACCTTCTTGAACTTCTTGAAAGACACTCCTGCTCACTGTAGACAGCTAAGAACTAAGTCACAAACACCTTCACGATGGTATCAAGGAGTGAAAGTACCGTTATAAAGCTCCATATCCCACCTGGGAGATGTAAACACGTTACGTGACTGTGACCCCCAAACTGAAAGAATGGCCACATCAGATCCCAAGAACAACATCTGACATTACTGTCCAGAACAGCGCAAACTTAAACTGACCCACCCTACACCAAGACTAACAGCACTTGATCCTGAAGACTTTCAGTTCAAATCCCACCCCAGCCAGCAGGAGTATCCTTGAGCGTGACACTACCCTAGCTCCACAGGTGCTGAAAATGGCTGCCCACTGCTCCCCCCAGGGGGATGGGTTAAATGCAGAGAATAAATTTCCCCACTGTGGGACTAATAAGGGATTAAATTATATCATCATTAAGTACTTGCCGTTCTGAAAAAGCAGTACTGTTGCTTGCATTTGCAATTTTTTTTGCCCATATTTTCATCAGCGAATATCACAAATATTGCTTGTTCAGATAGTCACTGTTTTAGTCTGTGTGCCACGTTTTTCTCCACCAGTCCAACAGCTCAGCAGAAAAATACTATTTAAAATAATGAGACAATGACTGTTATTTCCTCATGGTAACAGAGGGCCTTGTAAGACAAGTGACCACTTCCCGTGGTGAAGGCTACAGTGACACTAAGTACCAGAAGTTCACTCTGAAGTGCAGGATCCCAGCAAATTTTACAAGAGTGTTTCCAACTGCACACAAAAAGGTCATCATCTCTGCACTGTTAGTTTCTATCTAGGAAGTCTACAGGGGAAGGAAAAAAAACTAAACACAGCAAAAAAATAATGTTTTAGCACTGAAGCAAACGTTAATATGTACAACATACACTAACCTTATTTGACATTTTAAGACAATGTTTAATGTCCTTATCAGGTAAACATTGCAAAAAACATTAATAGGTAATAAAAAGTGTATTGGAGTGCTAGGAGCACTTCAGTAAAAGAACACTCTGATCCCAAAGCAACTATCCTGACTTAATGTGGTAAATCACGGTCATCATTCCACCCTGCACTGTCCAGCTGAGAAAACCGTGAGCCCTCTTTGACTTCAATCCCTTATGAGTGCAGACAAACACACTCCTCTTCCTTCCCTTGCTCTGAGCTGATTATAAACTTTGCAAGGCCCTTTCCAGAAAGACAGGACTAGAGAAAGCCCCCTTCCACTAGTAGTGAAGCAATCCCTTTCAACACAGTTTAAAATAAAACCCTGTCTATTACCAGGGAGTTTGTACAGTTTTACTAAACAAGCCTCTCAATCTAAAGGATGTCAACATCTGAAAAATAATATTACTACTTAAACAACAGTGAACCATCTTGACTGGTTCAACTGATACGTGAAGAACAGAGCTGTGCTGGTGTTGACTTAGGTTTTTCATTTTATAGCACTTTAATCCTAGAGGGAAATTACTTCTCTGCATTAACCCCTCCCTTGGGGGAGCAGTGTGCAGCCACATGTGGTGCCCGGGGAGCTAACACTGAGTGTCTCACTCAAGGACACACCTGGCTGGACTGGGATTTGGACCAGGAGACTTTCACAACCCAGCCTGATGTTCTACCCATTGAGCCACCAGGCTGCTTAAAAATTACAAAAATAAATAAGTTAATAGTTGTACACATTCCACATTTAACTGTGGTTTGCTGTTGAAAATTACCACCATTGTAATGTGTCAGTTAACTTGTTCCTGTTATGTGGCTGTGGAGAAGTATACCATGTGACCTAACCTCCAAGTAAGCCTAGAGGACTCTCATATAGGGAGTCGTGTAGACTGTCGATGTAGCAACAAATTCCTGAGTGAACTAAAGCATAACCGCATTCCAGGTTTCACAGTCAAAAATTACTAAGTAAAGCAGCTCCTGTAAGTAGCTGAGGTCTCTGCTGTTGGCTGTTTAAACTGCGTGAGTTAAATGTTCAGGTCAGTCATGTAAATTAGATATTTAAAGTTTTAACCTTAACGGTGTTTGACAGGGGCCACCACACTACAGGAAAGAACTACAGGGCAGTAAGTGTTAACATAAATACTGTATAGCATAAACTGCAAGGTGTAAGGGAAGAATCAACACCTTTCCATCACACTCTACGCACTACGATGAAACTGCACACTGGATTCTTGGAGCCTGGTTGAAACGTCCTGACTGTTAAATGGATGCAAAACCACACCTGACAAAAACCACTCTCAGACTCTGTGCTTTTCATCATGTCATATCCATACAAGTGATGGCGTTTCACGTTTAAATCAACGTCTGCTCCTGTTTAATAAACAACCTTTTCCAAAAGTAAAGCAGGCTGAGATCAGATTTCCCATTGCGTGCACTTCCTAAAGGAGACAGCACCCTTGTCTTAAGGTATAAACACTTCACTACGTTTTAATGCAACGACTGGCGTTACAACTTCTGCTGTTTGGCTGCAGCCGCAGCCTCATCCGACGTGCAGCTGTGCTGTCAGCATGGGTTTCGTTTTCACGTGCGCGGTTAACCCTGCCGTGCCCGGCCCCCGTGACGCAGGACAGGGGCGCTGCGCTGCGCTCCTTACCTGCAGCGTGGTGACGTGCTTGTCGTTGAACTTGTTCTCGCAGTAGCGCAACACCAGCGACGTCTTCCCCACACAGCCCTCTCCCAACAGCACCACCTTGAAAGAGTAAGTTTTAACACCCCCGGCCGCCATCCTGCACGATCCGCCTTTAGAAACAGAAGTAAGAGCAAACCCGGTTCCTGCGAGTCACATTAGAGTCCCAGGACGGAAAACAGGACGGACGCAAAACAGAGAGCTACTGCCCAACAGCCCGGTGCGTGTCAGGGGAAAAGGTGTCAGGCACGCAAGTTCAGTGTCCAGCCTGTTATCTGTGTGGTGTTCAGCTGCGCTCTGTCCCTGAGCACATCTAATGGCGTCTCCTTCCTCTACGTCACCGTTCACGGATCATATGAACTGGGTTTATTAAAGCAAAACTTGGCCAGCCCCGGGACAAGGGAGAGGGACAGAAATGATCAAGAGCATGAAAAAACGAAACTTATTTTAGTAAAATTAAAATGCAACATGCGTGCAGGGCGAAGTAATGTGAGCGAGCAGCAAAATACATGCGCCACATCCACTACGTAATGTATGTTACGCAAATAAACAAAATTAATTTAATTTATAATATATAATAAATAATTTAAAATATAAGTTGACCTGATAACTAATATGATTAATTAATTATAAGTATCCCATATATAAGTTATAAAACGGGATTTATAAATTAATTAAAAATACAAAATTTAATTCAGTATTAAAAGTTTTAATTTAAATTATTTGTAATTCCGAATTTCCCATTCAGTTTTTTTTTTTTTCGTGATAGCAATATCATGCCGTTAAATTTCCTGCAGTTAGCAAACATTTATAGTTATATATTGTATATCTATCGGCCTACTGTTATATCTATTGACATATAGTTTTAAAAGTACATGACATGAAAAACATATGCCATACTCTTTAAAAAGATCCCCTGTCTGACGTATGGGAGTATGCTACAGGTAGACATATGTGTGTTTAATGAAAAGGGACTTCAGTTAGCTATCAGAAAGTTACCTATAAAGTGTTTACTGGGTGACTCCATCCATTATCTTAACCGCTTATTCCTGGTGAGGGTCGCGGGGAAGCCTGGAGCCCATCCCAGAGCACATAGGGC
>JABJVR010005361.1:0-13630 GCA_025773905.1 Chitala chitala | reverse complement strand
AGAAGCCTTTTGGTAAAAGGTGAAATATTTCTGCGTAAAGGAGAAAGAAGTCCAGTTGACATGACTAAACTTCCAGATTCGCTATTTTAATATTATATGTATAAAGATAGCTGACTTGAACTCCTTACAGCCTTGACAGAGGGAAATGTGTGCCTTTTTCTTTATTTTTCTTGTTTAGGAAAGGTGAATTTAGACATACAGATATGAACCTATTAGCTTCATATCTGGCTTTTTCAAGCCTAGGCTTCCTGCGTGCAGCCAGGCCAGCAGACCTCAACATACCGGTGAATGTCCAACAGTGCCCTCATGTGTCAGCAACAGGAACAGCTTCAAGGCATTTCTTAACGTACCCCTGGTATGCCTGCACTCTCTAAATACATTTGGAATGGACAGTATGTTTTCAGCCATAACTAGCCTTATAAATGAAGAAACCTCCTGTGAATTATCACATATTGGACTAAAATGTGAAATATTACAAAGCACAATAGAAAGTGGTATTTTTGGCTGCATGCCTTCTTACCTCATGAACAGACACTTGTAAGCATGGATTTTTTTAGACCAGACAGCATGTGACTGTCAGCAACAAGCACATTCATTTATCCAAGCAAAGTATGTACAGTGTTTTCCCCCCTCAATTCTGTGTCTTGCTTTGCTGTTAGTGTGACTGTGTGTATGAGAGCACATGTTTCACAGACAGAATGTGAGTGTGTATACAGTAAATGTAACTGTGAAAACTGCGTGTACTTGTCTTTAACTGTATTAAGCAAAGCGAGCAGCTACATGTATGACCAGTGCTTGAGAAGATAGTGATGAAACCCAGTCAGTTCACTTTTACCTGGAATATTTACATATTGAGCAAACATTTTGTGCTGTTCCTTAACCTACTTATATGGATATTATGTTTTCAGTTCATATAATCAGTTTGAAAAGCACAACATTTTATTTATGCTTATGCATTGTGTTGCTATGAGGTAAGTACATGGACTGGATTTCTTTGGTGCAATTTTAAGATGATAGAGGACAATTGAGTGAAGTAAGGTCAGGGGTGTTTCAGTTTGGTCAAAGCATAAGTACAATTGAATGAACCAAGGGTATAAGGGTATTTGAATGAAGCAGGAGTGTATTGCTGTTTGGACTGTGTTTGAATTGAACCTGGGTTCTGTTTGAACTTTATTTTGATGTTTTGTACTGGGTTTACGCTGCATTTTGGTCGTGCCTCAGTTGTGTTTGGGTGGTGTTCGGTCTGAGTCTGGATGTTATAAGGAGCACATTCCTCTGGCCTAATGAACTCCACATTTCCTCCCTGCTCATTGTGTGCCAGGTGCTCATTCCTCTTGTACACACTGCTGTGAATGTCCTCTCTTTCTCCTCCTCCTCCTCCTCCTTCTCCTCATTGTTATCATTACCACACCCACCTCCCAGCAGAGAAACTCCACACCATCTCTGCAGCTTCCAGCAGCTCCTTAAATCAGCATGGCAAAAGACCAGGGCTAGAAAGGACACCATGAAAAGTTCAAAGAGCTAAATCGTGTCAGCTTTTAATGTTTGTAGTTGTAAATTTCCTTTATTTTTATTAAATTGATTTTAAATTGACTGGACAAGTTGAAAGACCTCCCATAAATATTCATCTGAGTCTTAAATGCAGACTGAGTTTCATATTGTTCTTTGCCTCTCTTTAGTGGCAGAGGTGGGCTGTGTTGTCCTTTGTAGCCAATGGGCAGTAGTAGGCAGTGAGAAAACTGGAGTCAATCAAATCCCAGATGTGAGAATGCTATAGCCAATGAGCAGCAGCAGGCAGCAAGACAGAGGGAGCCAATCAGATCCCAGATGTGGGAGTGCTACAGCCAATGGGCAGCAGCAGACAGCAAGACAGGGAGCCAATCAGATCCCAGATGTGTGAATGTTGTAATCAATGGCAGACTGTGGCTAGGCTGAATTCAACAGTAGCTATTAAGAAACGTGTATAAACTGTGTGTTTGAATGGATTGCTTACAAAATGAGAGCGCATTTGAATATGTGTTCATGGGGATTAATGTGGAGGCCTCACTGACATAAACAGTCTGTGTGTTTTGTGTTCTGTCATTCCTCCTGCAGTAAAGGTACATGCAGAAGCAGAGAAAGATGGCAAACGGCTACAAAACCTGCAAGCCAAAGAAACAATAAAAAATGTAGTTTTTCAATGAAGTTCCCGTAAGGTATATTGTTAGCAGTACATTGTGTGGTTTCTGTGTGTCATAAGTGTTACTGCATATTAGTACTTAGTGTTTAATTTGACAGATCAAAATAATGCTTACCTGTAGGCATTTTAACCACCAGAGGGCACCACCTTACTGTTGAATTTTTTGTTTTTGCTTTTTTTTTTTTCTTTTTGTTTTTAAGGCAATTAAGCTACTTAGGAATATATTAGCATATTAAAACGTCTGACTGTTTCTTTAAACATACATAATACCTAAATTTATTTGATGAAACCCTGCTGTGTAGTACCTACGTCAATTTATAGGAGGTCTAGATAAAGAAAAGTCTGATTACATTGTTAATACAGGGGACTATATTCAGTGACAGAGGTTATTGTGCATCAGTCATTTCCCAGGGCTCTTCTCTTTGGGTGGGGATGTTATAGTCCTCCATGTCTGCATTGTGAAGATGATCCATTTTCATGATAATTACTCCAGGTTTCCATTGTGACAGAGCACGCCACAGGCAGAGTTCACTAAGTCTCTATAGAGTCTCCAGAGCCCTGCATGTTAAGTTGCACAGGGTGAAGGGTTTGTGTCGCCTTATAGGAGAGCTCCCCTGTCTGCCTAGTGCAGCTCACACTGAACTGAGTAGTGTATAGGTGAAGCTTCTGTGTTATACATCATCCTTGTCTCTGATTAAACCCCAAATTACCAAAGGTTTAAAACTTTTTTTTTTCTCACTGGTTACCACAGCCATTGTGCTTGTACACACTATTTAAAAATGTCAGTGTTGGAAAGTTTGGTAGGTCTGCAATATACATGGAGTTCAGCATGGGAAGTCTACTGGTAATTGTGTCTCCCTTCACTAAGGCATGTCTTGGGAAATGGAGGGCTTCTTGGTGGCTTCTGAGCTGCCGAGGAAGCAAACGGCATGCTTTTGTGGCTCTCCAATGTGATGGAACGGTGAAGAAAGTGGAGAACAGAGCTGTCACTGGCATAACAAGCAGAGAGGGTTGTTACAGAGCCTGTGTACTCTCTGACAGTGCTCCAACAGTGGTGTGAATACAGACATGGGCTAGTGTGGAGGAGAAAGATAAAGGTCAGACTATTTTGTGAAAAGGATCTAATCTCTCCCTACAACAGACTAAAAACACCCCTTTATTGCCATCCAGATAGATTGTAACAGGTTTACAGAGAACGCATAGAACACCCTATCATTATATTAATTTACATAAGGAGCAGTTTTTTTTTATGTACAATAGTTTCTATCCATGGTTTCTTCCTGATTCATTGGTTTCATTTCACAAGCCCAAGAACACACAGATCAAGTGGATTGGTGAACCTAAATTTCCATTTGTGTGGGTGAGTGTGTGCCCTCTAATGGGCTGGCATCATGTTTTATCTCATCTCATCTTTTAATGAGATTTGTCAGTTTATACACAGGCCGAATACAACTTGTCATATCGTCTTAGGTGAAGGGACAGATCAAATGGGCAAAGTCGACTCTACCTCCCTGTGTATCACACTTATTGTTTACATCAACTGGGGTTTATCTGTGTGACGTGAGAAATTAGTGAATAAATGTGTTTTGAGTTGTTTGGGGACAGCTTCCTGGCATGGTCAGGGCCCCTCCTGTAAGTTCCCAGATGAAACTTACACCCTTGAGAACACAGTGACACAATCAGTGCGTGACAAATGCTAAAATGAAGCAGCGGCATTGATGTCAAAAGACCTGGAACAAAAGGATGTTCCACTTGTGTTGTGATTCTCCTGACATTTCTTGGCCTTTGCAGAGTTAAAAGGTAAACTTAGGGTGAAATGGGCTGAGGATTTATTTATTGCAACACATTAATAACCCATAATCATCTCCAACACCAGATGTTCCTGGATTAATACAAAACAGATGATTTTTTTAAGTAAGCCTCACACTGAATAGTATTTTATTAATGAAAAATAAACCATGAAATGTAGCATAACAGCTGCACGGTTCTTGCGCTCTTTGTGCCGATGTTGCATGCAGCCCTGTGTTTCAGACACGTTGTGTGCTCTACATGGTGTTAAATCATATGAGCACACATGCTCTAAAAAGTGGTAACTATGCTCTCTATATTAAAAAAGGATTAAGACATTGAAATGTTTTATTAATTGGAAACGACGGGTTTTTTCCACGTAGGCTGAAAGAGTGTACGTTTTGTGAAACGTGTGTGTGTATATGCTGTTTTCACCATAACTGTCTGACACGTGTTCGTCTCACGCTGGCCTTAATGACGTTTTGAAACCCTGTGCTGATGTGTTGTTCAGCCTTCTGCTGCACTTTTTGAGGATAACGTCACTGATCTTCATTTGTGGGCTCAGGGCCTGGACCTCTCAGTTCTCATTTTTCACCTCATTGCGCACCGCCGGTTATGAGCCTCATCTCCATCCTCGCCAAGCTTTTCATTTCGCCTTTTTCATTGCACGTGTTCCTCTGTTTTCGTTTGCGTTTATGTGACAGACAGGTGGTACATGCTTTACTGATGTGGAGGCTGCAGTCTTTGTGAAGGTTCTGGCAGAGAGAGGTAGGTGTCATAGCAGCACTGTTCAGTTCACATTCTGGAACACTGTGAAGCATTTGGAAGCAGTGCGCTGGTACTGTGAGATGTTTTCTGTCTCCGTGGAAACTCCCACTGTGCCCTCACCTGCTCCAGGTAATAAATGTCTGCTTCCTCTATTTGGACTGGCTGAGCTTCAGGGAGTCAGAGGCACTCCTCCTATGAAAAGGATGGTGTGCACAGAAGAAGATGGATTTTGCTGCATTATTGTTTTTTCTAGGTGTTCAGTTATATTCAAGCACAAGTTTGTGTTTTGACTCTTGAAAGGGCCTTGTCCCCTTTGTGTATTTAAATATTTTGTGAAGTCCTTTGTCTGATGGATCCTTCCTCCTCAGCATCTCTGTCCCACCACATGTTCATGTATTGGAGCTCTAGATAAAGAAAGGACTAATTATATTGTCAATACAGGGAGCCATATTCAGTTTATTGTGCATCAGACATTTCCCAGGGCTCTTCTTCTTGGGGGGAATGTTATCAACCTCTGTATGTGTGATGTGAAGATTATTCATTTTCATTCAGTTCAAGTAATTTTTATATAGCACCTTTAACAGAGAAGTGCCTCAAAGTGCTTTACAGAAGAAATTGCAGATAAGGATAATCAGCTTTTGTCACCACATACATATCACAATGAAATTTGTCCTCTGCATTTAACCAATCCCCCCTGGGGTGAGCAGTCATACATGGCACCTGGGGGAGCTAGTGCTGAGTGTTTTGCTCAAGGACACACCTGGCTGGGCTTTGAACCAGGAATGGGGAGGCTTCTGCATCCCAGCCTGATGCTCTACCCATTGAGCCACCAGCCTGCCATCATGCTATCAGGCTGCCAGAAATAGCCATGTCTGCTTCCTCTATTTGGAAAAAAAAAGCCACCAGATCTCACAAAAATAACAGCAAGTGAATGATTGGAGTTAAAGAGACTAATAAATATGAATAAATCCAGACAACAGCAGAGGACCAAAAACTCCACAGTGAGGGGAAAAAAGAACCTCTGAGGCTATGAATGTGCAATGTAGTCCTCCTTAGGCGTTGAAGTAACTCTCAACAGGCTCGTGGTGTCCCTCAGATGAAGGCCTCACCCGAGGGGTGTCAGCTAGGTGTCAGCAGCTCTAACAGGGCATCCCGGTTACACGTATGGACAAAGAAAGATTTCGGAGAGGGTTAGTAAATAACACAAACAGTGATAGTGCCATAGCAAAATATCAGTTATATTGGCATGTACAGCATGTGCCAGCAGCAGTAAGTACAGTGAGCTATGGAGACTCTAATGGGAAGTCTAGATCAAAAAAGTAGGTCATTAGTCTATTGTGACAGAGCACTATAAGTTCACTAAGAGTCTCTGTACAGTCTCCAGAGCCCTGCTTGTTAAACAGGGTGAAGGGTTTGTGTCGCCTTACAAGAGAGCTCCCCTGTCTGACCAGTGCAGCTCACACTGAGGTAAGTAGTGTATAGGTGAAGCTTCTGTGTTACACATAATCCTTGTCACTGATTAAACCCCAAATGACCAAAGTTTTTGAGTGTTAGTGAATGTTCTTGTAAATTGTTCTTAAAATTTGGCTGGTCAACAGCATTTTGGTGTCAGTGGATTATTTCTCTAGCTTCATGTTGAAATTCAACCTCGTATTAAAAAACTCTTGTGTAGGGTGCTGTTTTGTTGCCATGGTGACAAGGGTTGAGAAATCAACCTTAAGCAAATTTGTAAGATTTGTAAATGTCATAGTATTTTTGTATCAACAGTGCCTCAGTACCTGGCATATGCAGTACTGTTCAAACAAACCTGTTAGTTTGTCTTCTGTTAAACAAATGTGACAAGCAGAGTGTAGAGGTGATATCTTGTGCAGTGCTATCTGCATGCTTTGCAGGAGGAGCTTAGCGAATGAACTATGATATGGGTACAGAGCCAGCTCCTGTAGGCTGTGCCTTAAGGAGCGAAGCTGAACATTTAAGCAACCTAGGTGAGTCTTAAACAACAAGTGGCCATATACACATGGCTCTCACTTTCAGCATGTATGGGAAGAATTAGGCTTTGCATTCATGGGGGTGTCAGTCTCTTTATAAATCTTTTAGATTATAAAGGCATGAAAGATGTTTGATATGACTGAGCAGCATTGTACCTGTCCTGCTCCTGATGTCTGTGGTGGTTGGTACTGCATGGTGCTGCTGAAGGTCTGTTGACTTGGCAGAAACATAAGATGCCTCTACAGTTTACAATATGTAGATAAGTGCTAACACGGCTAGACTGAACCCGTTGTAATTTAATATCAACAGTTCTCCTGCTGAGGCACTAGTACATACACAACACCCACGCAGTGTAACAGCAGCATATGGACAAAGGCATTGTGTTTAGTGCCTGGGATACATGCATTTGCACTAGAGTTTGCGAAGTTGGTATTCCCTGAATCCCAAGTGTTAAGATGTTAGTTTTGTGGCCTAATAATATGTGTAACAAATAGTTAAGAGTCTACATTTTAAACATTATTACAGCCTTTGTCACCAGGATTATAGCTGTCCTGTTGAGCCTAACCACGAATGTTTGTAGTTAATGCTAAGTATTGAAGGTCTTGCATGTTCAGAGCTTTGGATGCATCCACAAAAGTCAGAGTCCAAGACAAATCAGTGTGATCTTCAGAGTTTCACATCTGCTTTGGATTTATTGTGTTGTAAAAGAATATAAAGACATTTCCCATAGCATGACACAGAAGGTCATACTGAGGCTAGGCTTGTACTTCACTGTCACTTTTTAAACTGGTGATGATTACAATGATTTATTGTTATATTATTATTATTATTATTATTAGCAAAAATAAGTAGGTAATCTGTGGTGGGTTGGTGCCCCGCCCTGGGTGTCCCCTGCCCTGCGCCCCTGTGTGCTCTGGGATGGGCTCCAGGTTTCCCTGTGACCCTCACCAGGAATAAGCGGTTAAGATAATGGATGGATGGATAAGTAGGTAAACTAGTGATGGTGTACAGGAAGACTGTGCCATTCATTGTTTTTTGCAGACAGCAGAAGAGTGTAATGAAAGGGGGGGTGTGATATAGGGCCTATTTCACTCCTCCTTGTATCAACAGTCGTGCTGTGCTCCTGATGATGCCCCCCCATTAATTACCCCCTTGTCTGGTACTGGGCATCTGTGTTTATGCATTCACGTGGCATTCAGCCCCTAATTGAAGGCTGGTGCTGCCTGCTGCCTTTCAGTGTTGATTGTAAAGGGGGCTGAGGGTGGGCAGTCTGTCCTGAGCCACCACCGCCAATGCCCAGTTTCAGGCCCCACACTGAAGGCTGCACACGTGAACCCTCCATCCTCTGTCCCAAGCTGGATTTGGAAATGAAAATAACATTTAAAGCTGCATATTAAATTATATTGCTCCAATGCAGTCTGACATTTTTTGTTGAGAAATGCACATATCTGTGTGTTTTTAACCTTAAACCTGCTCTGAGTTATTGTGATGTTTTTGGTTTTTTTTTCAGTATATTTCCAACTGGCACAGTTACTTTATTTAATGCTCGTTTTGTGAGGGAAAGTCTCCATTGTTGCCTTTTATTCTTATGAGAAAGGTTTTCCCTTGATGATTAATGTGAAATAATGATGTAATGATCAACTGCTCTGAAGACAGGTTGTGAGAACTCTAGAAGACTGTGGAATGTGAACTGTGTTTAGTAATATAACTGTTCTCTGACATAAAAGTAATTTTAAATTTAAATGGATTTTTATCTCGATGAGAAATAAGAAAATTAGTTTGGGTCTGAAATCTGGAGCATGATCAATATAGAATCAGCTTTTAATATTAGTATACTGTATGTAGTGAATCACATTCAAAAATATGGTCTGTTCATTTGTTCTGAAGCCGAACTGAACTTGACTTGGGCTTTACTTTGACATAAAAAAGGGATTTATGTTTTTGAACATGTGCATTTTTGGTAGAAATCATCATGGTGTGACTTAGGGAAGGAAAGCCATTAATTTTTCTTAGGTTGAATGGGTCAAACTGCATTACAGGTTTTGAATGGGTCAAACTGCATTACAGGTTTTCAGTGTCAAAGTATCTTTTTTGGGAACCATATGTGGACATAAACATATAGTGAAGCTTTAAACCAAGTGGAGGATGTGAGTTTTTCATGGCCTTTAACTTGCATTTCAAACCTAAATCTTCATTTGGCAGACCAGGCACACACTTCATGCTCCTTAATAGAAACTTTAAAACAATTATTACAATGGTTAGTCATAACTGTTCCCATAACTTGTGCCGGTATCACTTATGAGATTTATGTGAGAGGCGTATGTGTTTAATTTTAAGGCTTAGCATTTCATGACGAAACAAACTTTACACAGAGACCAATGATTAAGTCTTTGCTATGCTGCCATATATGGTTTTATATGAAGTTAATAAAGTGAAGACTCAAACTATAGTGAAGAAGGGAACACACATTGGTGTGTGGTGTTTGGGCTCACCCTGACAAGTGAAGTCATCTGAAGACTTTCCTCAGCTCTGACAGTAAACAGAGATTTCTTATGGTTGGTCTCTGTGTGCCAATAAAGAATAGTACAATTTTCATTCAGCCTTTTTGTAAAGTGCTTCCAAGACAGGTATCAAATATTACATAGTTTACAAGGCAGATGCACATGCATCAGAGATTGACATATTCACATGTACACATACGTTAGTGAGAAAAGAATTCAGATGTACATATATATTGATGTACATGCATACATTAGTGATTAATGAATTGCTATTTGCATGCATGTCAGAACAGAACATTGAGTTGGAAAAGTGAAACACTGGTCTGGTAGAGGATGGTTTGGGAAATATTGTGTTTCGCTAATCTGTGTGTGTGTGTGTGTGTGTGTGTGTGTGTGTGTGTGTGTGTGAGAGAGACCTTTGCCTTTTGATACCATTGCAACACGGTGATTTTTTTTTTTTTTTGCTACAGCCTTGATGCAAACAGTAACATCTCACATTATGAGAAGACACATTCTGACAAAATTACACTCATTCCAAAAGTCCATGGCTGAATGCATGAGTTTATATAAATAGTACATAAAATAAAACAATAATGTAAAACAATAACAGATCATAAACAACAACATTGTAGAGATAAAGTATTCAGGTACAGGACGGTACAGAGAAACATAAATAGCTTATTTTAATGAGAGTAATAATGACACTTTTTATTATCATTATCATATAATGAAGACACCTGTGTTGGACTAATGTAGTGTGCTTTGTTTAACTGACAAATTAAGCCTTATGGCTTACAAATGTTTTTGGTTTGTGTGTGAATTTTTTTGTGACCCTAGTTGGTCGAACATGTTAATTCCCTCCTATTTCAGATATCTTTTTGATAATTATCTACGTATGATAGAAAATCTAAGTCTCATGACTTTATTTGTGTTATTTTTAATTTATATTTACAAAGTAATTTTTTTAATCAGTTTTTATGCATTTTCTCATGACCCTGTTTACAGATCAGCTGACTCCAAGGTCAGGAATCGATGTGTTATGGTGTCCATTTTCGGAAGAGTCATTCTCATAGCAGAAACTATGACGTCTTTTGTCTCACATACGTAAACACTACAAATGTACAGTAGATAACATTTTATTATGGTAATAGCACTTTTGCATATAGAAATTTTTTTTTACTTAAGTCGAATAGATCTCTTTACTGCCAGCTATTGGCTTTATTATAATTTTTTATTAATAACTTTAAATAATGAATAAAGGTACATATGTAATGCATTCATAAATAGCACAGTTTGAATTAACCAAATTTTCATACATGTCTGCTATTTTAGAATATGTATTAATTGAACAAACTGAGTACACTGTATGTTCTGTCTTGGGCACTTGTCTTGCACTTATTCTTGCTACATTTTTACTTTATATTCTTAAACTGGTAGTATTTCCTTCTGCACTGTACAATTTAAATAGTGAATAATGGTGAATCTGTGAAGCTGTTGGTTGTTTGCTCCCCTTCCAGAGCAGAATGTTGCCACTCAGTAGGAACAGCGACGCCGCTAATCAGTAAAGTATACGCATTGTGTTTATTCCTGTATTTCAGTTACACGTTTTCTAAATGGTCATTTAAAAGACTTAGCAATGCTGATAAAACATTGCCACCTTTGTACAATTTACAATTAAGTGTAGCATATTATATTTAGGTTAATTTGTCTTTTTACTGTTGTTAACAAAAAATACACTTGTCTATCTTTTGATACAGTTGATAATGCCCAGAAAATTACAAGTGACAATTTATTCAAAGCTATTTATTTGCTTTTTAAATTATTCATCTAGCAAAAGTAAGACAGTAGTAAATTAATAACAAGGTCCATTTGCTATTAATTCTCCACAGTCAAATGTCAGCAGCAATATATTAAATGCAACAGGAACTAGGAAAACATGTGAGGATCAATGTAAAAACCATAAAATAACTTAAAACCATTAACTGGAATAGGTACGACAGTATATTGTGGCTAGCTGTGTAAAAGTTTTGATGATGATTAATGAGTAAATTGTTACCTGTTTGACAGTGACAGGAGGCACTAAGTGTCACCGCAGTATGTTTTAAAAATGACATTCAACCAAGTCCAGCAAGGGCAGTGTCCCTGTTCTGCCTGTAGGGGCACCAGTGAGACAGTCACAGTAATAGCCCGTGTTCTACGTTTCTCCTTTGCACTTCAAGGGTATGAAATGGGATGAGATATTCTCCTTTCGCGTCCTCCGTCCCTTCAGGGGCTTGCCTTTCTGTGACAGTGCAAGGAACATCTGTTGGCCATTTTGCATAGTCCACTTGGCAGAAGAATATGCGTTGAAGTAGTTTTCTAGGAAAACCTCTTTGAAGTTGCAGTTTTCATTGTAGATTTTCTGCAGTGTCAAATAAAAGATGGTTTTAGACATCTGAATAGGAGCTGCATTTAAACTGTACTGTGTCTCACTCTAATACATCTATGTAATGTAAATATATGGTTATATGGTGAATAATGTAACAATTTATAAACGTACGTGTGTGTGTGTGTGTGTGTGTGTGTGTGTGTGTGTGTGTGTGAGATGTGTAATTGGGAGAGCCTTTTAGTCCTTACCTTGCCTCGAATTCCTCCTGTTGGGTTCATAGATATGTAGTATTGGCTTTTCAACCCTTTGATGGCTAGAATTCCTCCTTCAGACACTGTTCGAAGTTCAAGAATGCCTGCGATTGGAAAGTCTTTTGATCAGTGATTATCATAGAGAGCAGGAGAGGGTATGAGCTTGCTAGTAAATTGCATGAATAGGGTTTGATATTGCAAAATCATTCAGGAGCCATTTCTAGTGATTGTTCTTCTGTCATGGGTTTGGGAGTAGAACTGACATTTTTCCATCACCTGGACATGAACACTGAGTTTAGCATACAACCATATCTTAGGTCCTCGGTACTTCCTTAAAACCTACAAACTCTAGTTGGAGAAATAGTCATGGATAAACTAATTCTGGAAGACTTTCAGACTAATTACTGATGTGGAGTGGCATGAATTAAGATCTACCGATGACTGAACAGAAGCAACTATGAAAAATTATGTTTGAAAAAGAGTCAAGTTTCTCAGAAGTGATACTGAAAACTTAAGCAGTGAAATTCGCTAATTAAAGAAGCATTTACATTCTTTCCAATTATTTAGCAATGCATTGCTGATGAAGACTGAAAAAAATCACTGTGCTAAAATTGTGGAATGCAGTAATCAGTTGAGCCATGTTCACATATAGTAACATTATCTTCAATCTTCTTACTCACAAATTATGCCTCATTCTGAGTTCATCTTCTTTTTTGTGCTTCCAAAAAGACCGTTATCATAGTCCAGACAAGACCTCCTTTGCTTGAACAGCAAATGTTCTTAATTTCCCCAGTGTCTCAAATATGGATCCATTTCGCAATTGCACTTTTTTGTGGCCTTTTCAAATCCAAAGCCCAGCACTCAATGATGTTTTGACTTGTGGTGCAGATAGAATTTCAAATCTTAGGTTAAAAACATTTACTTAAAGCCCAGTACTCCTTTTGTGACCCTCTAAAAGGAATGTTTGAGTGTAATGTGCGTGCGCATGCATCTCAGCATATTTGTATGTGTGGGGTTTATTGAGTTTTTTAAACTCATAGTTGTCCAGATATAACTGTTTATTGCAGTTCATCTTAAGCCTTTTTGTAGTTTCACAGGAAACACGTTCTTTTGTATAAGCAGCTATTTGTGATGATACACACGTACCAAGCTTGGCTACAAGGTTAAATGTGTCGTGCTTTTATAAGCACATGTAAGTAAACCATAGCTCGTGGTGGGCATGGTGACGTTACACAGAGACTGAATACAACTCTTTACTGCAGCAGCTAATGTTACTGACCCTATATTCTGCATTCCTATTGCTCAGCCATCCCTTTCAATATGCTTTTGTCCTGGTAGTGGTGACTTAATTTACCAGTTTCAAATAAAACTTTACTGTGTTTAATCTGTTTTATCATTTTGTGTGATATGAAAGTTGACAATGTACTGTGCGTATTTGCATTTATTTAAGCGTTCTTAAGTCCTCACTTTAACAGCTTACCTCCACATTCAGTACCTGATCAATAAGCCTATCTGTTTTTTTATTAAGGATATATTTAAACATAAACAACATCATATCACATTTATGTGTCAATTGTTTGAAACAAATATCACAGACAATAAAACTCAAGGATTTGTAATTTTGTGAAAGCGTCTGAATACTTTTACAACACCCAAGACTAAAAGTTTAAAGGGATTGAAATTCAAATTGAATAATAGATTTTTTTCAGTCCTTCAGTTGACATTGCACTGGTCATGCTTTTTGGTTTCACATTTTTATTTTTTCAATAATTAGTCTACAGCAAGG
>JABJVR010005360.1:0-13630 GCA_025773905.1 Chitala chitala | reverse complement strand
GTGTGTGTGTGTGTGTGTGTGTGTGTGTGAGAGAGAGAGAGAGAGAGAGAGAGAGAGAGAGAGAGAGAGAGAGAGAGTCAGTCAGTCAGTCAGTCAGTCTCTGTGTGTAAGTGTTTTTGGTGATTTGTTTTGCATACCTCTAAGATAATGCACATTTCCATTTGCAATTCAGATGACTTGATTTGGCTTGAGGAATTTCAAGCAATAAAACCATATCTGTCATTGTCAAGGCACTACAATTAAGATTACTAATTAGTCATTATGCCTAAGCTTATAATGTTTTAGAGAAGCATTCTAAATAATTTTTGCATTTATTAGAATAATTTTTTAGAACAATAACAGGAAGGCATGCAGGCGATTGAAAGAACAGCTGGATCACACATCCGTTGTTGTGGTTTGAGCCTGGCACGGGGTGTTGTCTCTGACCAATCCGGTTTCCTCTCACAGCCTAACAGCTTGTGGTTCTGGAAGACAGGTGTCAGTAATCTGCCTCTTGTCTCCCTTCATGGGTCCTGTGTTACCCTGGGGATCTCTGTTACCATGGGAGACTAGCCTCTTTTTGATCCCGCATTCAATGCTAGGATGTGGACATTAATGAAAAAAAAAAAGTTACTAATAAAAAGAGCATTTAATAATAATTCATTGTACAAAAATACTGACAATAAAGGAAGAATACAGGCAGTTCTCTAGTCACATAATTCTGACGTTGCAACAAACTCGGCAAGAGAAAATACAGAGGCGAAGAGGAGTCTGTTAGGAAGGAGTTTGTTCAAAAATAACAATGGGAAGGAGTCACAGGAAATACGGGCTCACAGGCTAAGGAGAGAGACACAGGCGGGAGGAAGGTATGCAAAATGCATAAGATATAGATTGAGTATCTATACATAGCATGAGTACATAAGTACCTACAGCAACCAACAAGGGAGAAAGGGAGCTAGAAACTATGTATAGGGACCTTAGGAACCAAACACCAGGTGTAATCACTTGGACAACTGGTAGCACGGACCAGAACAGGAGGAGCATAGAGATTCCATGTGCACTAGAGGGGAGAGGGAAGCTAGAAATAATAAAGACTAGGAAGGACAGGACCATGCACGTGACAGGCATACTCAAATCAATACTCATGTATGAACTTTTTGAACCTTTCATATATGATACCATGGCTGGGAGTCAATTTGCACTTAAAGGAAAAAAGAGCCGGCAGCATGGTGGCGTGATGGTTAGCACTGTTGCCGTGCACCTCCAGGCCTGGGGTTCAACTCCCACCTTGGGTCTGTGTGCGTGGAGTTTGCAAGTTCTCCCTGTGCTTGGTGGGTTTTCTCCGGGTGCTCCGGTTTCCTCCCACAGTCCAAAGACATGCAGGTTAGGTTGATTGGTGTGTCTAAATTGCCCGTTGTGTGTGTGTGTGCACCCTGTGGTGGGTTGGTGCCCCGCCCTGGGTGTCCCCTCCCCTGTGCCCTATGTGCTCTGGGATGGGCTCTAGGCTTCCCCACAACCCTCACCAGGAATAAGCGGTTAAGATAATGGATGGAAAAAAGAGCCAGCTTGCTAATGTTGTGCATTCAGTTTATAGGTGAAATTGATAAAGACATATGAAAGAGGACAAAGTTTACTGTCAGTTGCACATAAACATGGTTTTACCATATCAGTTTGGGAAATTCTGACGTTTTCAAAAAACACCTTGTATAATGGGTTGTACAACACAAACTGTTGATGTTGGGAACCCTCTATTGTTCCAAATTTTTTTTTTTTCCATTAACTATGGCATGAGTTTGCATGACATTATTGTACTACGTGATTTTAGCCCTAACAATTAAAACATCATACAATGCACACACAAATTAAAAATGCAATAAAACTGGAGATGAACTGTATGGAGCTACTTAATGCAGGCCTCTGGCTCATGGTTATGAGATCATGACAGATTCTGTAAGTAATTTAACAACCTAAGTTCATGAAAATGCAAATGTTCATTCAGCTGCTGTAACTGGATCAGTACAGTATTGAGTCAGCATAGCTGTTTGGATAACACAACTCAATGGTCCATGCAAATCCCTATGTCCAAGCCTAGCTCAAACCCAAATATCAAAACTAGCAAGGCTGAGTCCAAACAAACTTTTTGCACTCATAAAAATGCAAAATCAAAAAGGGACAATAAACATAAAGCTCTTTGTAGTCAAAGTGAGAAAACAGATCATAGCATAAACAAAACATATCCATACTTCTCATTCATCGCATGATATTCTGCCATTACATTACCAAGTCAAAAGCATAATGCCTCATTTACTCGCAAAAACGGTTCTGTAGGATTTCATTTTTCAAAAGATTCACTTATTATGCATGCTCAGATGAAAGCCCATGGCTTGACTCAAATTCGTTCATTAAACAATTACTCTGACCAGATGGGTTCAGGCCAATTATCATGGCTTGTAGAGCAATTCTGGTGAGATGGGACAGGCGAGATTAGGAAATACCAGTGGTCATTCTCTTACAGGTATGGGAAGCTTTCAAGAAATGTAGATGCTGGACCTTTGTCAGTTGAAGGTGCGTGGCTGGAGTCAAACAGTTCTATCCTTAATGCTGACACAAGTTCACCTGGATAAGGGGCGATCCTACAATACCTAGTCACCTATAATGTCAAAGGTCTTACAGAAATGGTAAATGTTGCAGGCAGGGAATGTGGCGGTGTGCCTGTAAACGAAAGCTAATGTGAGAGCCCTCCCATCTCATCTGTAATGTCTCTTTAATAAAGACTTTCTTATTACAAAAGCAACAGTCCTATAATTTTATTTGCAGCAAAACTATTCAAGAAATAATTAAAAGCAAGTCTGCAGTAATTTATACTGTGAAAAATAGAGCAGAGTTAATTTGCTTGTCATTCATTTGTTCATTTCCAAAATCTTTTTCGTTTTCTTTTTGTTTTTTTTTTTTCTTACAAAGATAATATGATGTATTCATTTGTTCAATTAAGTACACGCTTCAGAATGGAACGGAGACACTGAAGAGCATTTTTGATAGTTTAATAAAAGCTTTAATAGAGTTATCTGTGTGACGGATCTGTTAATTTGGGGGTTCAGATGGAGTCATTATAAGACAAGGTGACGATGAAGAGATCTCATAAGCTCCCCGTGGTTTCGTCTGTCTGTCTCTCCTCTCTTGCTTTCTTACTTCCTGGCTGTCTTCCCGTGCAGTCATCGAGAGCGTTCCGCGGAGTTCTTCGTGCAGCGCACTCACGTTATGTCCACGCTCACAGTGGACGCCACAGAGCTTCCCGATGGCGCAAATTGGGAACGCACGCTGGCAGCATCGATCCATGGAGGAAGCGTCGTTTTTGGGTGAAGGTCAAAACAAGCTGCACGCTGCTCAATCGCTCGCAGCTGATGCGCGCACGCCGGCGAAAATCAAATCGCCGACCTCTTAATGTGCGTGGTTCACGCTTGCTGCTGAGCTTGTTGTGGTTGTATTTGTTTTAAAAAGAACAATGACTACAAATAAAAAAAGGGGGGGGGGGCAATGTCACTAAATCAAAGCGTCAAATATTTAACAGGTGTGGACACGTTTGTTGACTTGCTGTTCTGTATCCTGATTTTAGTTTTGTAAACAAGCACCTCATTTAGGATGCCAGTTTATATTTTTGGGATACGATTGTTCGGCATTATCCGTAACACACCAGCTTTCCACCAGTAGTCTTGTTCAGCGAAATCACATAAACCAGACAGACTCAGCATTGGTCTGGTCTCTGTCAACAGTTTTTTTTTTCTGGAATAAGAGAGCATTTCTGCTCTAAGTGCTTTTTCTTCACAGCCATTGCTGAAAGAGAAACAGGACGCTTTGTAAATGATAGCCTGTGCCCTGTGTTAGGTACCAACTCTGTCTTCAACATCCCTGCCCTGTCATGTCCCATGAAGCAGCTTAAAAAAAGAACATGAAATAAAGAGAGACAGAAGATGGCACTGGTGCCTCACACATTTAAATGTGAAAATGCCACAGCAACTGGAGTCTCCATAAAAGCCCCGACTGAATGCATCTCCCTGTCACCTTGGGCCGTGAGCGCAATAACATGCGTCGCTACGTGAAACCAAACACGATTTGGCCTCCTCAGAGTACGCTGAATTTTTTCTGCAAACTAATTTCACATAGGTGCGAGGTAATGTCAATATCTCATAAAATAGCACATGGTTTGGGCTCAGCTTGTGGCGATAATCAGCCTGCCGGTGTCATTAGCGTTCGCTTAATTTCTTTCTTGACAATCACCTAAACAACATGTAAACAAGAGACATTATATTTGCGTTAAGATCCATAACTCAGCGTTCATAGTGAAATGAGTGTAAAAGAAGCAATCATGGACAAATGCAGGTGTGCACAGTTTTCCCACAAGTCCATATTTTGGCATCACATCGGTTGCGTTGGTTGGTATGAAAATCATGCAGGTGCCGTTTGGGTGTTTGCCTCTCATTCCACCACATTCGTCCACACCGGGCCTGGCCTGTTAACTACAGAGCCCCTCTCCAGCCTTGAGTCTGCCCCTCCCTTAGCTCCTGGGCTGTCGTTCCTAGAACCTTCCACATCCCACTGTTGAAAATAATATTCCTCAACGGGTCTGAAGGTTGAGTGACTCATGGTCTTCCCGGGTGCAGCTCTGGATTATTTTATATTATTTGCGGTGAGTGAAAGTGCTTACCGGTCCCCCATTCATTCTTTTATTGATTCATTTCATTATTTATTTTTGATTCCTGGCCCTGCAATGCAGAGATTTAGAGAATGTGAGTCCTCTCGACCATAGCAACAGCCCCCGCTTCTCTATACATCTCTCTTGCTCCTCAGTTTCCCCTCTCTCTGTCTCTCTCTCTGTCTCTCTCTCTGTCTCTCTCTCTTTCTCTCTTCCTGTGTGCATTGTATTCTTTTTCCCACTTTCCTCAGCTTTTTCCATTCACTGGCACTGTACTCTCTCTCTCTCTCTCTCTCTCTCTCTCTCTCTCAGTAGAACATCTTAGAAGCTTGTAGATCATTTTAAGTGGTTGTGGTCTAATTAATCTCTGATGGAAACAGGTGTGGACAAAGAAGACAACCCAACACATTTGACATGGCAGGGAATGTCCCATTAGGTAATCACAATGAACTGCTGAGATGGGTGATGCACAGAGGGGATATTTTTGCTGTTTCTGGTCAACACGGTCAATCGCAGAAGACAAAAATAAGATCCTGCCAGGACACACATATTGTGTCCTTTCTGACCCCTTGTAGCTTGCAATGGAAAAATATTGACCATATTCTTGGATCGTATAGCTGTGAAGACCTACACGTTCTCTTCTGGTTCAATTCAACTAATTGTGTCTGTTGCGCTATAGTTGATTGGTTGCAAGAGCGTAGTGCTATCAGCACTGATTAAATGCAAAGCTGACATAATGATAGCCCCCCCCCCACAATATATATTTCTACTCCAAGATCCAATTTTGTTTTTCTAAAAAAAAAAAAAAAACCTAAAACTGAAAAAAAGCTACTTTGCAATGAGAAAGACCAAGATTTTTCTGCCAGGTATAATACATCACTGATAACTTTTCTTGTTTTTCTGTTGTTTGGAAACAGTTCAGAAGTGAATATCAATGATAAGCAGCCCCACGCAATTCTGGCTGGTTGCCATGCTTGCTAATGATTGCCAAAGGAACAGAAAAGTCCAGGTCAAGAGGCTGTTGTTAGTAATTGACAGTAACATCTTCCCTCGGAGAGGTGAGAGATCATACAGATTTTCTGAGTTACCATGACAGTAAATTGATTTTTCTTCAAAACATAATGTAATTTTCATTTGCCTCATTTGTTCTGGTCTGAGCTCAGCAGCTGAGTGGTTTAATGTGCTGTAGCATTGCTTGAAGGAGGGGTCACTGTAGCCAGGGAGATACGGAAGAAATAGGAAAAGCCTCTAGTTTTGGTTCAACTTCAGAAATGATGTCACATACCGACACATTTATTCACAGTTCATCCAGCTATATTTAAACCCTTCAGTTCTGGTAACAATATGCCACCACTTAATGAGTAATTTATTTCTATGTAAGAGTTGTTATTTCCAAATGAATCACACTCGAGTGGTACTTACGATATAAATTTATGAATTTAAAATTGCGTTGCTTCTAATTGCTTACCTTTAGTTCAAAACGATATCACGAATTTAAAAAATGAAATACAGTTTATTTCAGCCCATCATTGCTTTTCCCATTTTACAGTTTCTTTATAGGTAGTGCTTCTACTGTGAGCTAATGCGACTTTAAACAGCCAAAATGTGAGTTGCAGCAGCTGAAAGGAACAGTTAGACCTTAGGGTCAAAGGTCAGCCATTTCCTCATAATAATGGCAATGTCGCTGTTTGGTGAGTCCTTAGGGTAGAAATTACAGCGGTTAACAGTAGTAACAAAGGGTTTCTTGGGAAAAAAAGTGATTCTGCTCCAACCTTAATGTTAGTCAATCAGTCAGTCATCTTTTAAACAGCTCATCCCAAGGGCGCCAACCCACTGCAGGACACACACACAAACTATGGGCAATTTGGAGACACCAGTCGACCTAACCTGCCTGTCTTTGGACTGTGGGAGGAAACCGGAGAACCTGGAGAAAACCCACCAAGCACAGGGAGAACATGCAAACTCCACATACACAGACCCAGAGCAGGTACTGAGCCCCAGGCCTGGAGGTGTAAGGCAACAGTGCTAACCACCACGCCACCGTGCTGCCATCCAACCTTAATGGCTTAGGTGAATTTGAAGCTAACTGAGCTGCAATGACGGGTGGTGTCATTGACTTTTGTTTTCCAGTGCCTCTTGAGTTCTGCCATCATGGCTGCACGGTGTGTGTGTTTCAGAGCATGGCTGTTGTTGTAATCTTGGAATAACTCCACGCCTGTCTGCCTCGCTGTCGTCTCACACTAACGCCAGGGCTGCGTTCGAATTATCCGGGCTGCACGGTGGATGTTTGCGTGAGCTGCCTTTTGACACCGCACATATTGCCTACCGAAATCAGAGCGAAAAGTTCGTGCAGACCCATCAGTGCCATCGCATGCATTGCCAGCGCTGCCAACGGGGGGAGACGGTCTTCAGCGCAGACGAGCTGCATGGAGGCACGGGCTCCATTCAGTCACGACCGAAATGACTAAAGTGGTTATGCAGTGGCTTGGCTGAGAAGGATGAGACAAAAGTGACATGCGTTTGCGTGTAGGCAGTTGTGCAAACCAAGATTTGGAAACCAATGCGGAATAACTGCAGCTCACTGTCTTGTTTGGCTTGCTGATTTCTATGGCCATATGGTTCTATGTTCTATCCGTGCTGGGTCGCCAGTGTGTGTATTGGGGTGAACAAGCTTGTCCAAATGATGTGAAGGTCCAGTCAGGACTGGAATACGTTATGAAGACAACCATTTCACCGTTTCTGAAACAAGCCGCCCTAATGGTATCCATTTTTCAGTTACCCATTCATGGTCACCAAAATATTACTTCAGCTGGCCCTGTATTATTGAAGCCTGCGCATGAAAATGCCTGTTTTGAATGAGCTACTTGATGAGAAGTAACCAACTGAAGTACATTGTCTGCTGTAAAGTGGACATGAATGTAAGGAATTACAAGTGATGCGGTTGATGGACTTTTCTGGGTCTTAATACCAATGCACATAGCTGCCTAAATTACACCTATCTGAAATACAAAATAAAAAAATCAGTCTGTAATACAAAGTTACACCTTCTGAGTAAAAGAAACAAATGTACTCAAAGCTTTTTCTTGCCAGGTAAAAAGCATCACAAATTAACAAAATTCCACTATGGTTAATTATTTGCAGTGCTTTATTATGGACTCCACAACACACAGAGATATTTGAATAAAATATTCCAGTATACGTGAATCAGGTAAGTTGCCTTTTCTTCAGAATAACCCCATACTGGTCTTATGCTTTACACTGTAATAAAATATTCTTGCAAAATACAAGGTTCTTTGAGAAGATATCCTATTAAAAAGGATTATTCATTAATGAAGAGCGATGGAAATCTAATTTTTTGGATTTTAATGGCCATGTGATGATGTATTGAGCAGCCACCACTTAATGTCAGCCTGAAAGGCGTGACAGATTGCAGGTAGAGCAGGTGTGATAGCTGTGTTGGTGTATTTAAGTTAGGGTTAGAGATGGTCCACACTCATTGCTGATTGCCTTTAATGGTTAGTTGGGTATGTATCCAGGGACCCTGCATGCTAGTGGACCTATATACAAAAAAGAAGTCCATCCAGCCATCCATTACCCAACCAGTAATCCTGTAAAGGCTCAGGGGTGGCCTGGAGCGTATCCCAGGCAGCCTAAGTTCCAAGGCAGGGGACACATTGGACAAGGTGGCAACCCATTGGAGAGTGCAAAAATAGTACATGGAGGGGGGCCTCTGAGCTGGAACACCCAGGGATGAACGGGGGTTTTAAACCACTCCTGCCCATTCCTCTTCATGGCTGATGTTGGAATTGAAATCATCTTATCTCACAGTTTTTGCTACCAACTATGGTCTGTTATGAATTATTAAAGAATTGCGAGAAAGGCTTGTTTTATATCCATGCGAGCCTTGAGGGACAAAAAAAATGTACTGGAGATACAAATGGTGATCTCGGTGTCTTCAGTGTGAAATTTGTATTCATGCAGTGCTTAGATTTGTGCCACACATCGCTTGCTTTATTAAGCCTGGATTTTAAATGATTTTGTTTCTGGAATGAGGCTATTTGCAGAAAAATCAAGTTAATAGTAAATTCAATTTGGAAGTATAAGTGGCAAGTAATCTTAATATTACTAGAGGCTGCAGCGTCATCATTAATATTTCTTGTGACTAATTGCACTGCAAGTTAGGTGCAGCCTAATTGCAAAGTGCATTAAAGGAGTGAGAGTAACCTTGTGAGAATAGAGGGAATAACCAAGAACTGATGGTAGTTTAAGAATGGGGTTGTTTAAATTGGACAGTGAAATATGCGTTAGTCCATGTTGTACCACATATCTACAATTGTAAATACAGACTCTGCATTTCCGGATACTATCTGTATGTGAATGTATTCTGTATGTGACTGTTGTGCAACATTAATACATGAGAAATGCACACCGGCACACACCGAGGGCCGTATAATGACATTGCGTTGGCCGATCGTCAAGAAAGTCTGAAAGTCTGGCATGGATCTCATGTAATGAACTGCTTCATTAACATATGGCTGAACCTCACCCCCTGTCGTCTGGTGCAAGCTGACAAACCAGTGGTAAACCCTGTGTATGAGGTTGACTGGGGCAGTTCTTGGAAAACAGGGGTAGGACACACAGGAGCCAAATTCATCAGAGGTGGCAACCATATATTTTACATTGTTACCACTTTTCTGAAGCAAGTAGTGTCTGACAGGAGGGAGGTACTAAAGGGACCAATCAGATCAGTCCCTGTGGCTCCGCCTCCCGATCTGCCTATGGACGTTGGGCACAGCTGGCAGAGACTTATCTTCATGAGGGCCATCTAGGTGAATCTTAACCACAACTCTGCTGCAAGTCTTGGGAGTGGTCTAATTGTAGTGCTGACCCCCACTCAGCTCAGTTCATCCCTTTACTAATACCGGGTCTGACAGCCAAATAGAGACACTACACATTAGATGTCTGGTCCACATTCAGTGCTCTTTCCCCAATGCTCAACACTCTCAATATTCCAAATAAAAGATGGAATCTGATTTTAACATGCTGACTGCTTCTTTTTAACCTCAGTATACCTAGTGGAGCTGCCCACACTATAAACCCCAGTAACAGTGCACAAATCTCACAGTACAGTGAATAACAGAGCAAACCCATTAGTACGCTATTGCAGTGTACTCCAGGCAAAAGCAACAGTTAAGTGTAGCACAATGATAAGACGTAAAGATTAGATTTCATTTGACATAGCACAATCATAAATCAAATGGTTTTGAAATGGTTTGGTACCTTCAGTTTGTTTTTGTTTTTTTTTTGATTGCATCTCAGATCTTTGCATACAGAGAAACAGCAGATGGACATGTTTAGAGCAGTACAATCAGAAAAAAAACATTTAAACCAGGTATCATGTTCACTTACAGTAATTCTGTGCAATAATATGCCAGAAAATTGTATTGTTAAATGTACCTTTGCCTGCCCACAAACATTATAACAGTACCCCCCCTTGCCTCACAAAGATCAAATAAAGAATACCATGCAAAGAGACCACCATGGCTTGGAACACAGTCCACCAGAGGCTGGGCATTGGTACACATCTGCGTTTGCTCGCACGGCAGGGACTGAAGCCATCGGGGAGACAGTGAGGTAGTTTCCGTGGTGACCGCTTCAACAGCAGCTTAAATTAAATATCTGCAGTCTTCGGCAATAAAAAATAATCACCATTTTTGCTCGAAGAAATTCTTTGATCAAAAGAAAAGTAACAGAGTGCAGTTAATTTGCTTCTTTTCTTGTTCCTTGCTTCAAATCTGATCCAAGTGTTTTTTTTTTTTAAGAAATTGAGTTAGTAGTAGAGCTCAATGAGTTATTGTAATTTTTTATTGTTCGTTGTTCTAGCGAGAGGTGAAGTACAGTGTGTGAACTTTAATGAACTCGATCTCCACATAAAACACATTTTTAAAATGTCTCATACTACGCGAAGTCCAATGCATGAAAATAGCCAAATCTATAATAGAAATTACAGCCCAGGAGATTTAGAGGTGTTTGTACTTGAAGATAAATGTTTCCAATGAATCCATGGCAAGATGATCACAAAAAGCGCATAGATGTTCATTTGTAACTACAAGCATCACAAGCTTTGCAGCATGGCACTGTGGTACTTAAGAAGGTGCGGCTGAAAAGGAGGGAAGTTAGACACTGTTCTCCTTTAAAGGAAGTGACTGAACAAAGGAGAGACTGTGCACCGTGCTATTTAAGATGCATTTTAAAGAAGTGCTCATGCTGCTGAACCTGGAAACTTCTCAGCAAGTCATATATTCACACTTGAGCCAGCTCAAGTTCTTCATTACAAAGCCACCACCTGGCCTGCTTTCCTGCCTTTAAATCCTGTGCTAGAGGACAGGGGAACACAGCAGACTGGAAGTGGCACTTTCAGCCATGCTGAGTTAATGCCATATAGTTACATAGAATTTCAATTAACCTTACGTCACAGCAGATACACAGAAGCCAACTCCCGGTTCACTTACAACCCTGGACATGCTATGGACAAGAACCCATGGCTGATCAAAAGAAATTAAGCTTAGATCAAACAAAATACTCCTATCTTTCCTTATTGCCACCCCCTCCCCTCTGCCACCTTCTTACAATGTTCTTGGCCCTTGTTTGCCTGCCCCCACCAGTGAAGGTGCCGTTCAACACTATCCTTGGCTGATGAAAGACTTTAGAAATGAATACCTGCATACAAATTTTAATGCGGCTAACCTAACACGCTTTCATTGAAATAAGTCAGGTCAAGGAAGGAACAATCAAAAGGATAGGCTTGCTATACAGCGAGAATAAAGCATACACTAAATCTACTATTGTGCATTTTAGAGTGTGTGGAGTACGCACATGTCAACTAGCACAACATAGGATTATAGAGACTGAGGAGCTGGTGACAGAGCTGTAGGGACAGTCTATGGAACAGCTCTCCACCAAGCGCCTCATATGCAGACAACTGGAGTGTTAAAGCTGTGAAACTGGAAATATTTTATGACAACTTCTCCTCCCACTTAATAACATCACTACTTTTTTTTTTCCGAGGCACTAAATGTTTTTGCTTTGGTAATGATAATCACGATCCATTGCGTATTCATTTTGTGAGCGCCGACTATTTTCTCCTTTTTAATACCTGCAATGCATGCATCTCATTTTCCACAAATTGCGTTGTGATGGCATAAATGAGGATATGAAAATATTCGAAAATCTGTGTTTTCTTGTGAGCTGAATTACAGTGGAAATCCAACATTACCCAAAGCTCCTGCTCTGTCACGCAGTTCTACGTGGCTGTGCGTAATTGAGGTTCTTCTAAGCTGCTGTTAACTTTGAATCACTTTGCCCCATGGGAAACAGGGCATAAGGACACACTGTTGTCCATGCAGAAACCTCAGACAGTGGAGGGGGTGTCTGTAGAACAGCAGGTCTTACAATAACTCAAAGGAGCAAAACCGGAAGCCCTGTTGGGCAGATAATGAAACTCAAAGTTCAGCTGGCACGACAGGCCCCAGTGAAAAAGAAGCCCACTGACTAGCTGCCCAGCACTTCAAGAGGCAATACCATAGAGGTTCGTCTGTGGCACAACTGCCACCCTGGGGTGGCACATGGGAACAGTGCTAGAGGATATTACTGTGCCTCCAACAACTTTGCAGAGCTGGTGAGAAGAAGGCTCAGCATCACACAAATGCTCCCACTCAAGACAGGTTGAGTCCAGGTTGCAGAGGTAACGCTTATGACACAATGGCCTCAGATTGGCTACCTGCAGTCACTGCTGATTGGGCTACATTTAAGGTTTATTGTTGTTCAGATTCATTGAGCTCAGAGACAGGTTATGGTTTTTATATGCCTGGAATTTATGCCCATTCCATCTGGAGAAGTTTTTGCGGACAGAATTACTTTCCTGCATGAATAAAAATTATATTGCATTAATATACTATAAAAATGAGAAACATAGAAGAACCACCAGAAGAAGCTGGTGGATATGAAATGTTGAATGACGATGTTTTAACAATGTTTTTAACCAGCTGGAGTGACAAGGCCCTTTTCTGTGAAAAGACTTCACTGCTCAGCCTGTGATCAGACATTTACTGTAGGCACATTCCCTGACAACATACACCCCTCGACGTGCCAGTCACTTCATTCAATATAAATCAGCTGTAAAAATGAATTTCCGCTGTCCTTCTAAGTAGCACGACACCTGTGTGGGATTGCGGCTTGAGCAAGCCAGTGTGATTTCATTGTGCCTGTGTCACTGCAATTTGTACCTAGCTCCTTTTTTCATCTCCTTTAAAGCTTCTACGCACACCGCTGTTCAGAGACCATTCAACCCACCCTCCAGCCTGCTTTGCCAACAGCACCCCATGTCTGGCTGTTCCTGTTTGATGGTCCCAAAATAATGCACCTGCTTTTTAAGTACTGCCCTGGCTTGCACCCCAAATTCCACAAAGTGCTGAGGATGTGTGGGTTCAATGCAAGGTAAGGACTCTCATTACTTTCCCACTGAAGGTCGACACTCTATGCTCAGTTGCAACAAAAGTCTGCCTGTCTTTCAAAGAACCTATGACTAAGCAGCAAATAAGGTCTTCACCACTGGTATCAATGCCAATGAACAACACTTTTTCCATGGTACCAATAGCCTATCAGTGTACAGATCATGGACAAGGACCACCAAAGTCTTTGCGGATATCCAAGGGTTGGGGCTCCACTTCTTTAAAGCTTTTCGTGAACGTGTGTCTTTTGTACAAGATGTCTATGTTAATGTGTGTACTGCTATCAATTACCCCCCATACGAGTGACCGTGGCTCTCCTAACTGGTCCGCACAAGTGTGTGTGCTTCATCCTTTCAGTCAGGCATAGTAAACTAAAGATGGCGGCGCGTGCACCACGCGAGGCTCAGCGTCTCTTCAGATTTTGCAAATTAGCAGTGTTATTCCTGCTCAT
>JABJVR010005359.1:0-13632 GCA_025773905.1 Chitala chitala | reverse complement strand
CTTTCTCTCCCTCCACATATATACAGTATATATATATATATATATATATATATATATATATATATATATTCATTCTCTGGGGAATTACAATGTTTCTTCCACTCTAAAAAAAAAATGAGCAAACAAACACAACTTCAAAATAAATGCAAAACAAACTTGAACAGCGCAGAATTCAGAACTAAGACTGGTATACCTCTTGGTACCTCTGTCACCTCTGTTTTCAGTTTACACATTTATTTCTGTCCATATTCTCAGTATAAAGTGTTTTGCACCTTGTGAGGCTGAGGGAATTTTCGGATGAGGGGTGACATATTTTTGCTGTCATTCCACTATTGATCACGATGAATAAATAAACTGGGCTGCAGGCACAGATCCAGCTGGAATAGCCTCTCCATGTTTGGGGGTTCTCCTACACACTGTGACTTCATCTCCCATCTCTTCAACTTCCAGTGAAACACTCTTCTCCCAGTTTGGCAAAGTGCATTAGTGGATTAACATGGCTATAACTCTGCATAGCAAATGACGTTCATGCAGTCTACTCTATTACCCTATTTCCCTCACATTTCCTCTTTCCTTCCAGGTTTAAGTTGGCTGGAGAATGAACTTCTGTCTGTTATTTGATAAGGAGAGTCTGACTTGACCAGTCACTGAAAGGGCATAGGGGCAGCCTTAACCACAGCTTAGCAAAGCACACAAATGCCCCCAAATACACATGAAAGTGATAGAAAATAAATACTAGCCAAGTTGGTTTTAGAAGGTGCTTTCTCTTTCTATCTTTAACTAAAATTAAGCATTAAAACTCTTGGAAAAAAAATTAAAGTGTCAAAGTTGTGTTAAACATGTTGTGTTTACATTGGTATTAAGTAAATGTAAGACATGTGCATTAATTACTCTTTCTCCTAGTAAAGGCACAATTACCAATTGCCTTTATATGACTAGACTGATAATATATATAATTAAAAAAACAAACCAAACCTGGAATCCTACAATACTTGTGCAATATGCAAAGAGGTTTTACTGCTGCTGTGTTAATGAATTGATACAGGTCCCAGAAAGAGAAAAAATGAGAACCCAGACACATGCATGTTTAATGAATTAAAAGATCAATGTTTGCTTGCTGGTAAACACACACACACACACACACACACACACACACACACACACACACACATGCACACACACATAAACACACACACACACGCACACACACGCACACACACATAAACACACACACACACACACACACACACACGCACACAACAATGTAGATAAAATGTGTAAATGATACTCACAGTCCTCGTAGCCTCAGCCAGATCTTCTCAATCTGCTCCGGCAGCAGGTACTTCAGAGAGTTGCTCTCAAAATCCTCAATCTCCTTGGTAGGAGATTCCATGACTTCCATGAAGACGAAATTGAGTTTTTTTTTTTCTTTAAAAAAAGTTTCTGAAAAATAGAAAATGCAAAGTACCCCCTGGACTCAGAATCTCTGTACGGTTGTTTTTACCCCTTTTTTCCTCTCTAAAAGAAGCCCCCCTCCCTTGCTCTGTTAGAGCAATGGTGATGGGACAGACATCTTCTCCCCTCCCCTCCTCACTTCGCTGTGGTTGTCTGCAGAGGTCCGGCCACGGTGCCTGCCCCCCCCCAACACCACCCTCTTTCCTCCTACCCCCCCTCCCCTAACCCCCCTAACTCGCTCGCACTCTGAGCGCGTGTGTCACCAGCTCTGGTTTCAGGTGTTCACTGAGCGCGTGCCGCGGCTGTGGCGGAAAGCGGAGGGGGGGGGGAGGGCGATGGGGGCTGGCATGCTCTTCCTCATGAATACGCCACGCAGAACTGCTTATAAGGCCGACGCTGATTCCTACGTCAAGGAGCCCCAGTGCCGAATGCCCGCGGCAAGTCGGAGGGTGAGGCAACGCAACTCACAGCACTTAGCCAGTGCGACAACGGGAGGCCTGGCAAGTAGGGTGGAGAGGAGGGAGAACCAAAGCGTGTGTGCATGTGTGTGTTTGGGAGAAAGAGGCAAAGCAGTAGAGCCTAGGAGAGAGAGCTTATACAGAACGGCAGAATTATACTGACTAAGATAGTGAAATGGAGAGAGCATAAGTGAGAAAGTGAGTGAGAGAGAGAGAGAGAGAGAGAGAGAGAGAGAGAGAGAGAGGGAGGGGAGAGCTCTCTGTCAATTGTGCTGCGTTGACGTGTGAAGAGGAGGGAGGGGCAGGGGTGCTCCTCACGCTTGTGAAATTCCACCACACGCTTGCCACAGACACCGATTGGCTGGAGAACCACATACACAGCAGCTCTTGGCTCTCCCCTTTCCCCTCTGACCCCCGGGAGGCAAACTGAACCAAAATCCTCACCGAGCCCCTCCAGACCTCCACCAGCACCAGCTCCATCATCAACAGGCCATCAGAGTGACAGCTGAGATAAGTCATCTGTCACGAGGAGGACACACAGACAAAGGATGATGAGGGGGGCCTGCCACTTACCCAGGGGAATGGGAAAGCATGACGGAAAGACAGACGGGGAGAGCGAGCAATGAGAGGAAGCGGGAGGATCAGCATGGAGTGCAGCACAGAGGTAGAGAGTGGTAGAAGGCTGTAGAAACAAGAACAGGGAGAGGCACCAGAAGACGACTCTGCCTTGCTTGTGCTTATTTTGTGTTATTTTAATGGCAAACACTGAATGACCACATTAGGCACAGTGATCATTTTTATTTCAGACTAACTGTTTTCAGGTCAGCTTTATAAATGTAATGTTTGCATTTAAGATTTGATGTCATATTTAACATCGGTAACAGTTGTACTAGTTTTATATGTGGTCTATAAATAATAGCAAGTATGTTTTATTACTTGACCTTAAGGTGATTCTGTAATTGTTGTTTGATCTGCCACCTCGTAGGGTGCAGCTGTTTCTTACTCCTCCTTAAAACATGCTGGGTGCCACGATGACAAATCCCCCTTCTCATGAGCATCGCATGTGACCATGGAGAGAACACAGTGAGGCCGCATTAGGAAACCGCAGCCCCACTGGCAGATTCATCCACATCCCAGCCGGGAGAACGTCGTGAGAACGCTTTGAGAACGTGACACATTTACCAACTGACATTTGAAATATACAGAAACACAGACAGGAACACAGAGCACACGGTGCTGGATAGTGGCTATGTGATACTTTGACGATTTTACATAAACAGGTATAGCTGGAGAGCATATGTGAGTATTCATTGAATTGATTCGTTTTGCATCATGTTTGTGAGGAGCAAACAAATACAGTAAACAAACTTCCATTGCCTAACAACAACAGCACAAAAATCCTGACAAATAGCTGACAATAATAACCTACTACATCAATGCTTATGCTTTAACAACATTCTGAACAGCCTGACAGAAGGGAAAGTTCAGCTGCAATACCAAAGAGAGGCAAAGCTGAACACAGTGACCGTACCTTTGCTACACAGGAATTAGCGGCACTCTAGTAGAAACTGAAAGTCATTATTAACGAGTGTTAAAATACTAATGATCAAACCGCATATGCAAGTCTACATAAGTGAATGAATATTAGCACTGTAAATTCAATGGGATATGTTTTTCAAATTACTTTAATTAGGTAATAGAATTAGGAAATTAGGCATTCTGTAAGAGTTATTGCAACACTCTCTAGTGTTGCAAGAAGTACCTTGACCGGAAGGTTACTAAATTAACAGTAAAAGTTTACTATGGTCTTAGGAAACATGGATGAAAAACAATGCCAACAACAAGGGGTTCTTTCCCCCGGTGAAAAAACAGTCAAAATAAAGGTCTTCAGCTGTTAAACTGTAAGCTGAAGAAAATGCTCTGAACAAGGTTATAAGGCCAGCAGATAAACTACAGTGTGATGTTTGCAAGCTCAGTCCAAAATGCAAAGTTATCTGCTGAACATCACATACTGTGATTGCAACATAATTCTGGAAGTTTCCATAATGACACCTGTCAGCTGTGGCTGGTGAGCTTCTCTCCACACAAGCTTTTAAAAATATATATCAAAGATGTCATTAGCATTAGTGTATTGGGTCATTCAGAAACCTTCCTTAAGCCCTGTACTTTTGCCTTTGATGGGAAAGTGGATATTATTGTGGCAAAGGATACTAGACCACATTATGTTAATGACTATAAAGCTTGGCAGAGAAGTAACTTTCATTTCACTCTTCTTTTTTCCTGTGATTGCAGAGGCAGAGGGAGACTGAAACAGGCTGTACGCGGCCGATCGGTATTCACATCACATCTTATGGAGGCATCGTGGCATTTCTGAGTATCTATTCACAGAGCAACATGCATTCCACTGTCTTTTCTACATGGTGATGCACACAGTGATTGGTGTGATGCTGTGTGACTGGCCCAGTGCTGTGTGACTGGCCCAGTGCTGTGTGACTGGCCCAGTGCTGCCAGCACTCCAAGATACCCAGGTTTACTGATTAATAACCAACTTTCTTCCAGGAAATTATAACCCTAATATAAATTACCAGAAGCCTCAGCAAAGTGTTCCCCTGGAAAAAAAATAATAATTTAAAAACTGACAACAGTACAACGTCTCTGACTTAAGCAGTGAGCCATTTTCTGAGGGGGAGTCTGACTGCTTAATGAATCACCACAGTTCATTAACTATCAGTCAGTTTTGATAGACTAGATGCACCCAGTGATGAACTTTTCAGTGATGATACTAACCTCCACTTGAATCCTGACTATGAATAAAAATGCACGCAAAAGAAAACACAAGGTGAGAAAAATACTAAATTAAAAGGTTTTAAATTCATTTATAAAAATCCATTGCTTTATGAAATAAAACATAAGAAAACATTAAACATTGCAGTCCTTTGCAGCCTCATCTCGCCCCTTGCAGCCCTATGCAGTTCCTTGCAGCCTCATCTCGCCCCTTGCAGCCCTATGCAGTTCCTTGCAGCCTCATTTCGCCCCTGGCAGCCCCTGCACTGACAGCCAGGCTCTTGTCCACTTTCTCCCTCCCAGCTCCTGTGTTGTCCACTGACACGCTTCTGCTCCATCACCATCTCTCAAAGCCTTTTAATTACCTCATGCAAAAGGGGAGGAGGGGGGTGAGGTCTTGCTTGGAGCTCAATTTAAAGGTCAGTTTCATTGACATAAAACAGCTCTTTTATCCAGCTCATCATCCGCTGCCACAACATAACAAAGTGCATCAGTAGTGAACTTTGATGTAAACAGTGGCAATTGTGTTACTCAGATGGTTTTCAGGAAATTTTAGGGATAGAATGAGGTGAAATTTTAGGTTCTTGGGGGAGTTGGAGGTAGCGCAGTTAAATTTTGGAAGCCTGGAGCTGCTGCAGTAATGTGATTTAGAAATGGTCTTCCTCTGAAGAAATCGGCTTGTATGCAGAACAACACGGGTTTTCACCTGCAGCAAGTCGGCGTCAAACTACACCATATTGTGTTGCGACATTAACTAATGTAATGTGAGTGGTTAACACACAACTCTGTTTTGTGGAAGGGGGGAACCGAATCAGGTTCATAGCTAAGTATGTGGGTCGCATACAAGGAATTTATTCACTGCATTTAACCCATCTCCCTGGGTGGAGCTGTGGGTAGCCATTTTTTTCAGTGGCCAGGGAGCTAATGTTTGAGCGTCTTCTTCAAGGACACACCTACCTGGGCTGGTATTTGAACTGGGAGACTTCCGCATCCCATGTCTCGCCATTATTCACCATGCCACTGCGCAATTTAGAGGTGCATGTTTTTGATCTGGTTAGGAGCAAGGCAGGTTAAAATGTGGTGCTGATATTTATAGGAAACCAAAGACAATACATCAGGACAACACAGGTAAATCCCAACAGGTGTCTTCCCAAGCATATTGCCTTTTCCCATATAACAGGCAGGTGGGCTGCCGAGGCAACGGGTTGGTGATCCATAACTTTAAGGTCAGCCATTACATCGTCTGAAAAGCATTTTTACCCCACTCATTGGCCACTGGTGGAACAGTGTCATTTATAAAGAATGTGAGCTCCCCAAGTGAATGCTGAGCAGCACAGCATTATAGAGGGTCCTGCACCATGTATGGCCCCAGAGCAGACCTGCAGCCCACAGTGAGCACCTTGGGATGCTGAAGCCAGACAAAAACAAAAGCTGCTGCACTTCAAACCATAATGGAATATGTTGGTGTTGCAAAATCATTGCTCAGGACTGTGAAGGAGAGACAGGGTAAAAGCTTAAATTTGTTTATCTTTTAAATTCTCTGCACTAAGTGTGGTTGAGAGATGAGATGACACACTCCTAGGACAACCTCCAAGGGGTACAATATCTTGTGTCATCTTCACTGCATTCTAAACCTGCAGTCATTTTGACTACGAGACAGCAGCCAATAGGTCGCGTGTCCAGAAAGAATGTATTATATAAGACTAAAACAGAGCCGACCTCCTTTACTAGCAGAGCATTTACAATGTAAAAGCACTGCAATATGGAAAAGGTCACACAAGGTCATATGCACTGGTTAAAGTGGAATGTATGTATGTAAATGCTTGCTGGTGTTGTGAGCAGGGAAAATGTGTAATATAACAAATGAAAGACCCTGGAGAAAACATAGGTTCTGCCGGGCCTGCTGGCTGTGCTGAAGCCTTGGAAGAGCGCATGCACGGTTCTTTCTCCACGTCCAACATCACAAGTTCCTTACTCAGTTCGGGTCCAGTAAATTTCCACAGATGGCGGCTACTATTTGGCCCTCTACAACAAAGCCTCAAACACTTGTGGTGGTTCAGGCAGCCGCTCAGTAAAGCCTGCCGTCTGTCCCTGGCAGCTGTCCAGTAAAGCGCCCGAGTGGACCATCCACATGGTCAGCCATCCAGTCAGCCGTCCGGTTAGCCATTAAATGTCACATAGGCACCAACAGAGGCCGAAGTACAGGTCACAGTGCACTGTCTCTACACTGCCGGCAGGTGCCAAGATTGAGCCTCCATGCGGCATGTGAGTTCATGCTTTCATCCACTTGAGCAGCCATGAATTTTCTACAAGGGTTTGTGACTCCACTGCTCGCTCAGGGGCAGAAGGTCAGCACTGTTCCAGACATGAGAACCTGCTGCCTTCCACACACAAACCCAGCTGATGCCCTGTACACAAAGTAATTTTTTTATCTTCATATTTCACAAAATTCTAATGTTAATTACAGTCCAAAAGCGTGAACTTCATCACAATATGAATGTACACTATACTGTATGTACAATACACACTGTGTATACAGTAGTAGTGTGTGTATATATACTCTATGTATACACATTGCAAATACAAAGATATGGGGGGGGCACCAATCAGCATGCAAATGACGAACCTTGTGTCTAAATGGGAAAATCCAGATCCCATAGTAATTACACCAGATCTGTGTAAAGGGTCTTTTTTTGGTTGTTGCTAAGCAACATCAATTGCTTGACACTCACGTTTTTTATGTAAAAAAAAAAACCACTTTCCCTCCCCACTCCTGTGTGTATCTTTGTACCAATTGACATTTATACTTTCAATGGGTGTGCTGAAAAGCATTTGCTGAAGCACCCCAGAAATATTATAAAATGGTCAAGATAAATAGAAGCACATGGACACCTGGTAATGTAGGTCAGAGGCAGCTGGACGTATACAATGAACCTGGGCCTGAGGTGGGAGGAGACTGTCTGGTACCTTCCACATACAGACTGCAGATTCCTACAAACAGTACCCAGCAACGTAGAGGAGGACACGTTAATCACACAAACCACCTCCCCATAAACACCTTAACGGAAGAAAGAAATAAAATATGAATTTAAGTGTAAAATCACAAAAACACACAACACACTCAGAGTTGTAAATTATGGCAAATTCATGAGGTGGTAGTGGGTGGGGCATTTTCAAACACAGAGATGTGCAGTGTGACACGTAGACTTGAGACCCTGCCTCTGGGACAGAGGATGATAAACAGGAGCACAGCTCAGTGAGTCCAGCCTGGATTACTGGCCAAGCAATCAAACAAACTGCAAACAGAAAAACAAAACACAACTGGGAACAGAAAAAAAAGTTACTTTTTTTCTGGCTTGATCAGGAACATTCTGTTTCAGATCCAGTCCTCACTCACAATAATTACGTTTTAAATTATCACCCACATTCTCTGAGAGAAACGTGAGTAAAATGAAGCCAGCCGCATTTTGCTGATGCGCATTTTGCATGTTGTATATTTCTTGTTGATGTCGTATTATGTACAGTATACATAGCATATGCATGCAGCCAGGTCCTCAAGGTGACTCCAACAATCCCTTAATCTCCATGACATAGACATCTTAAGCACAGTGAATTTGTGCTTTGCCTAATACATTTTCAGGGAATATTTTAACAAGCTGTTGTCTGATTCTGAATCTCTGGGTTCAGGGCGTGTTCGAGGTCCTAGACAACTGTGTGCCTTTAATAAATGCAGAGTCCCGATGCATAGCCTGTGAGTTTCTGCATGCTTCTGACCGACTTACTGTACCTTGTTCAAGACAACACATGTGCCATGAATCTAAATGTACTCTTCTGTATCTATCTATGCAAGCATCTCATCACCTACCTTCCCTTCTTACTTGCAGATAATCCTGAACTTTCTTTAGATTTAGCATTTAAGATCCAAGGTTTGAATCGTGTTCTCATGATTCCATCTGTCATCATAAAAGTGCTCTCATCTATATTGCTACCAGCACTCACAAATCATTCCGATCAGGACATGTCTGCTTAGACTAGGTTTTCTTAATCTAGCATTCCCTGACCCCTTGGGGGTCCATAGATAGATTTAGTTGGGTTTGTAAACTTGGAAAAAAAAATACATTCATTTTCACCATAGGCATAGATTTGGAGGGCAGATGGGGGGCGTGCCCCCACCCCATAAACTGGAAGGGAACAAACTGTCCCCACTGATTACAAAACCAAACATCCTGGTTACTTTAATCATATGATCAATTGGCTGTCCTGAATAGCGTGTCCATTCCACATCTGAAATGAAGCCTACACCATTGATTTTCAGTAAAGCCTACTGAAAATTTTTCATTTTATTTTATGCATTTAAAAACTTTATGCTGAGAAGGGATCCATAGGCTTTACCATACTGCCAAAGGGGTCCATGGCATGAAAAAGATTAAGGCTTAGACCCATTTCACTAAAACAGCAATCCCCAGTGTGGCCTGCTGTCATTGAAGAATACCATAGAGGGGTCAGCACTTGCAGTCTTTCTCCTATTTTTCTAATATAACAGCAAAGAACAATAAACATTTTGCATCCAGGCATCATCATCATCTAACTACCAGCCAGCACTGGAGGTCAAAGCAAACCCTTTTAACGTGATACAGGAAACAGAGTACAATGGCCTTGTGCCCCCTAACGGTGTGCAGAACTAACCAACTGCAGTGCATATGTGACCCTACATGCCCACGGGTGTAATATGTGTCGTGACAGCAGATGGAAAAACCTGCAGGACAACCGCAGTTCTCCTATGTGAGCCACAGTCCTGACCTGCCCTTGTGCTCCTTGTGTCTGTATTTATAGAACAAGAGCATGTGAGGAGAGAGAAAGATAGACAGAGGGATATGGTTTGGGGGGAGAGTGAAGACAAGACAGACAGGGGAAAGTGACTGAGAGAGAGAAAGAGAGAGAGACAGAGACAGAGAAAGAGAGAGAGAGAGAGAGAGAGAGAGACAGACAGACAGACAAGACAGACAGTCAGAGAAACAGAGAGAGAGGAGAGAGAGAGAATGAGAGAGTGACAGAGAGAGGGGGAGACAGAAGGAGAAAGACAGACACAGAGAGAGAGACAAAGAGAGAGAGCGACAGAGAGAGAGGGAGAGAGAGAGAGAGAGAGAGAGAGAGAGAGAGAGAAAAGGACAGAGAGAAAAAGAGAGAGTGAGAGAACCCATTGAAGACGGCATGTGCGTCAGACCACATCCTCTTTGGCATGCTCCAAAGGACATAATTTCTAAACTTTATCGCAGGCATATTTGGCAGGGTTTCTTTGTGAGGTCAGAGGGGTGTCGAGAGCCCAGTGTTTACATGCTCCTCTGCAGACCTCCTGCTGATCCAGGGCACAAGTCCCAGGGGGAAGAGTGCTCCCCACCCCAGCCTTTACACAGGAAATTACCCAGCAGCTTTCCCCTGACGTCAGTGGAGTGCTAAAACGGACATACTCCTCCTGCCTTCCAGGATAGAGAGAATGCCAAGATGCCTTTGGAAATACCTGTCTTGGTGCAAAAATACATACTGACAACACACACACACACACACACACACACACACACACACACAAAGGCACTCATAGCAGTGTTCCAGGGACAGAGCTGAAGATCCCCTGTGTAGTTTGTTGGTCAATTCTGAGTCAGTGGGAAATTCAACACTGATGTATTTGCACTTACTCTATACCAAGATATACGGACTAGACAGAGACAAAGGGTCACACATGGATGATTTGCAGACAAGAAGAGGGTTTAGTCATCATCATCATCATCATCATCATCATCATCATCATCGGCACCATTATTTAATGGCCTCAGTCCATTTCACACTATTGGCAGATATGTTTTCTAGCTTTTAGAATTTGCTGTGCAAAATTTTTGAAAGACAGTTCAAGCTATTTGCCCAAAATGTGAAAAATGTAGTTACTCTGCTGCCAAGACCAAATAAAAGGGTAGTAATTCCCATGTACGTGTAGAAAAACAGTGAAAGTACAACAGCAACGAAACAATACAATACAGCATGGCTAAACTATCCATTATTAACTCAAAGATATCTTAATGGCATGCAAAAGCCAGTTTTGATTACATCTGTATATTCTGAAGTACTGTAGAGACTGGTTATCTAAAGTACAAAGTCTTTGAAACATAAGGCCTTCAGAGAACAACACCATCTTCTTCAACTAGGTGGAGTAATGTACTTTGGCAATTTACAGTTTGCTAAATGGCACTTTCCCCAACAACAGCATAAACAATATGACAACATTAATAGTACAAGAGCATTAATAATACAGAAACATTAACAGTACAACAGCATAACTCTGCTTTGATCTGAACCAGCGACACTTGGGTTACAAATGTATGTACTTAAACTCTACGCTGACTGCTGCTTTAAAAAAAGCATGGTTTGTGCCAGGGAAAATTAAACATTCAAATTGGAATTGGAATTTCAATTTAATTTTAAATTTGACAGTGCAACAGACAAAGAATGACAGGTATCGAGGAAGGGAAGATTAGGGGAAAGAACAAGACAGAGAGAGAAAATGAAAAAAGAAAGATAAGGAAGGAAGGAGATAAAGTGTACTTTCTGAAGAAAGGAAAGAAGAGATAAAAGCAGATGAGTGTGATTAATCTCCACAGCACACACATATCTTGGTCAGGATTTCTGATATTTGGTGGATTTAAATTGTCACTTTTGACTGAAAAAGTCATATAGCTCAGTGAGTAAGGCCACATCTAGAAAATTATCTTTCAAATTCTCATTAGCCTACCCTGGTAGGTAGCTACACTACAGCATTTTCAAAAAGCAGCTTAATCAATTAACCTTGTCCAGCACTGCATCACCAACCAGGTACAATCTGCAAGCACTAGAATTTCAAAGGGTTAAAACATAGCTTTATTGCTCCTTATGCCCTTGTTATTGAAGCACAAGGAAGTATTGTGGTTCTATGAACATTCAAGTGGTGTCTTTCCCTCTGAAATGCCCTGAATTCTGGGTGTCAGAAGTAGCACCTGGGCATCCCCTTATGTTGCTCTACTGGAAAAAATGTGGTAGGCCAACGTTCTTAGAAGAAGGTGTTGATACATACAGGATGAGAGTCTTTGCATAACTCAAAATGATGCTTTCACCAAAAAAAAGCACTGACAAAACGGCACTGACTCAACTTAGCACTGACAAAACAGCACTGACTCAACTCAGCACTGACAAACCAGCACTGACTCAACAAAAATCATCTTGTTTATCTTTTGTATTACTGACACCTTAATCGTACCACATGTGCCAGGCACGGGCCTGTTTTCACAGGCTGCTTCCAGTGTCTGGGGAAAGGCCCAGCCTCTGCTCTGAGCTTCCGGTCTGTGGAGGAGTCAATTCTGTGGAAAGTGTCTTTTGTGGAGAAAAAATGGAAGTTTACATGTGAAAACAAGGTGAAAGCAGCGGAGTCCCTTGTCTCTGTTTAACCATGCTACCTTTCAAAGGCTTGGCAAGCTGCGGGTGCTTGGGCTGCGCTGAGCTGCACGCAAAGCAAAACAAACCTGCACACTGTGGTGCACACACACACACACACACACACACACACACACACACACACACACACACACAAATCCCTGCAGGTGCTTCAGTTTGTTTTAAAAAATATGTCAGAAAAATAAACAAAAGTAAAGGTCGGCCAAAGATGGGCTGGCACTGGGCATCCTCTGGTTAATATAAAAAGCAGTTATTATCATCTAGACAAATGTGAGGAGAAAATACACTAGCTACACTAACACTTTAGACAGAGGTTAACATTGGACTGCCTTAAAAGCTCTATCAAAATTTAGCCCCATTTTCATGAATGAATCAGCTGAAGATGAGGTAAAGGTTCTATCAAGATTCAGGCCCATTTTATGAATGGAATGACTATTTGCAAGCAGGGAGCATTTGCTGTTCTGATGTGAGTGAGTGTGTGTGTGTGTGTGTGCGTGTGTGTGTGTGTGTGCGCGCATGTGTATGAGCAATTGGGTTTTTATGTGCCACTCTGTTATAAAATAGCAGCTATTTGGCTGTCATTATGACTGCAGCTTGGTAGGTGATCTTGGTCCGCATCACACAGATATGAGAAATGTACCGTGACCCAGTGGGCGGTACAGCGGGATTTGAGGGACCTGCCTGACAGGGGTGAAGATTTTACAGCATCCTCAACATCTCCAGGATGTCAAGCAGACAGAATGGCACTGCAGCCAGCAGCTAAATAACACTACACCATATTGCCTTTATGATGTATAATACCATAAAGGAAAATGGAATTATTTTGCCACGGCATTGCAACAAAATGACAGGGGTTGTGATCACAGACATAGATATAACACACACACACACACACACACACACACACACACACACACACACACACACACACACAGGTGTGTGTATGGGTAAGGATGCCTCAAACACATGCTCCTGCACACAAAATGCATTTTAGAGAGGTCAATTTAGACACAAAAAAACCTATGCACACAGAATCCACAAGCAGTTTTTTCTGTTCACAAGCATAGTGATATACATAAAGGAACTCACTTTCACATACCCACACGCTTACACACACCACTCCCTCTCCACTCCTGCTGTTTATTTAATGTTTATATAATTATTTAATTATAATTAGCATGCCACCGCAGAGACAGTCTCCTCTAACTTTTCACGCCAAATGATGTGGCTGTTTGATGGGCTCTCATTAGTATGAGCAGGCTAAATGTGTTTATCCTCCCTGCTTCTGATGTCACGGGAGGCGAGAGGGGTGCTTGGAATCCGATACTTTGCCCTCCATGGTGACTGACTCACCATGCTGAGAGCGTCCTAGGCCTGAGGAGGGTGCGTGTGTGTGTGTGTGTGTGTGTGTGTGTGTGTGTGTGTGTGTGTGTGTGTGTGTGTGTGTGTGTGTGTGTGT
>JABJVR010005358.1:0-13632 GCA_025773905.1 Chitala chitala | reverse complement strand
AAGTGTTTATACCTATACGTCAAGTTTCATATCGCCCCCTCACACCTGGGATGTTAGATACATTCACACACACACACACACACACACACACACACACACACACACACACACACACACACACACACGCACGCACGCACCCAAATGTACATATGCACGCACACACACGCACATGCATACACACGTGCGTACACACACAAACTCACACATGCATGTACGCACACAAAGATTAATACCCGGAAGCACACATGTGCTTGTGCATAGTCACGTTTGACACGCACTCTAATGTGCGTGCAGACGCACACACGCACACACACACACACACACACACACACAAAGTATAAAACTGTGCACCCTCACACAAACTTAAAAGCAAAACATATTAAGCAGAAAAGAAGTTTCCAAATCCAATACATGTGAAAATCTGCACACGTCTGCCAAAGGAGCTGCAAGAGGGAGATAAAGAGGGACATCCTACTGAAAGGAGCTAAAGTTTAAAGAAAAAAGCCTCCCAAAACACAACAAAGTACTCCCCATTGCATGACACAAGACACTAACAGCTCCTACTAAAATAAACCAGTCTAAATGGGGAGAAGTGGCTATACACCTGTACAGGTTAATGTCAAACAAAGGGATAGAAAGGAAGTCTAATCAAAACATTCAAGGTTGTACAAAACAAAAAGGCAAAACAGGGCAGGAGAAAGAATCGAATATGCACTCCATCTCTGATGAAGCACTACAGGATAAAGATGCAGGGTTTTTTAATTCAAAATTGGCAACCATCTTGGACAAGCTAACAAGTGACAGAAATAAAACATCACTTTTGTCTCTGATACGTGGGAATGAACTAAAGATGTGGCATCACATTTAAACAGGTTTGCTGATATCTTTTAAAACTGTCTCAATATCTTTAATTTGTGTTAATAACAGTGAAGGCCTAAAGGGCCCTGGCATTTTGAAGGATACAAATAAAAATATAAGGTTAAACTAACTCCACATTGTAAACATAATTTTTCAATGAAAAATACAGAAACAATTCATTTGATCCATTAGATCTTGGCCCTTAATGTCTCAATTTTTTCTTTTTCCCTATCAACAAAGGCGCCTGTTCCGCATCTCATTGGCTGTAATTAATTCTAATTATCTGGCACACTGTGAAATTTTGTAACCCACTTCCTTGATGCAAGGTCAGTGACAAAATGTCTTTGAAAATGAGACCAGACTGACACAAAGAATAAGATAACCTTAGATGGCAGTCTGTGCACAGAGAAAAACAAATGGGGGGGGGGGGTATTGGGACAGAATGAAAGGAAGTAAATGTGGAAAAACAAGCAGATTAACCAAAAATTGGAAACTGCCATAAGACAAAGTGGTAGACTTCAAACAAACACGAAAAACGTGACGGGGGGAAAATAAGAGGCTTTTGATATGCAGGGAGGTAGCCAAAGGGGCCCAACTTCCCAAAAACAGCAAGCACCTAGATGGAGAAAGCGCCGTCTCTGTCCTGCGTTATCCATTTGCCTGCTGTTGATTCTTCACTGACTGCAGTAAGCAGAGGAACAGAAGTCCCACACGTAACAACAGCAGCACAGAGGCGCACCACCCCAGAGGCACACAGGAAGTGGCTTACCCACATCTCCCGCTACCATCAAATAAAGCACGGTTGCCAACAAATCACACAACGTTTTGTTTCCATTGTGGTTTTTAGGGTAGCTGTCACAAAACTGCAATCCCAGGGGGACGTTAAGGATAGTGCTACAGCGCGGCAAACGGATCCGACTGGGACCCTGAGCAACCTCTGTGGCCAAGAGCTGCAAATTAACAGTCCGCAGTGGAATAAACAGTGGGTGGTTTGGTAAGGGGGGGGGGAGGTTAAACCAGACTGTGCAGAAATCTTGTTAATGGCTAAACCACAAACTGACTGGATTTTTAAAACTGTCAGTGCGGACAAAACAATAAGGGAAATTTAAACAAACGGCTTTCAATCGGAAGTTGGCAAACATGCAATATTATCTTTAATCAATGTTTCCTCAACTTTAGCATCTGCCAGCAAACCTCATTCCCAGACCACATTAATCTTTTTTTGTCTTTTTCCTCACTGATATTCTTTGTTTGCTCAAATATTCTGAATGAATGAAAAACCACACTGCATCTTTATGCAACAGGTAATGGGAGGGGAGGAGAGAAAGAGTGAATACCTTTCTTCTTTGTTGTGTGTGGAATTGGCGTCAGTGATATCCAAGCTTTTACTGAACACAGCCTTACTACAGCGGGAGACAAAGTGAACAAAGAGTCAGTCATAACCAGGCGTTTACCACGCCTTTGCCTGCTGCTCAGAAAAACACAAAAAGAAAAACTGCCGTGTGGCTCTGCATCTCTGTGCAGCCGATCACACGTGATGTCGGACCTGTCCTGCGCACATTCTAAGGTTTTCGGCTGAGAACAGTAATGTCGCATAACACTTACAACAGAAACATATTTCTGCATGTTCAAAGAATACCATCTGATGAACAAGTTTAATTTCTCTGGAAGAACATTGTATTCTAAAACCCAATCACCCAGGATTGATACCCAAATCATAAGACTAGCAATAATAATAATTCAAAGATTCAGTATTGAAGGAAATGTAAAAATGCAATCTTTAAAAGCACACAAACCCTGTAATCTACGGGGGGAGTGAATGTTCCTACAAGCCATTATTGCATTCACAATTTTGATGTCCGGTATTGAGCTAACATTTTAAATGTGTTATGAAGTGATCTAAGCAATATTTTGCCACTTCACTGGTACTGAAAAGACAATATAATACATTAAGCTTTTCCCAGGTCTTGACCAGAGGTTAAGTTAATGAAGAATTGCAGTAGCAAAGTCAGTTTTCACGAAAGATCGATGGCCGTTTATTGCTAGTATAAGTCAGAGTAATGACTCCAAAATGATTTGCTATACTGGTATTCTTCCACATACACTCAGATTCAATGTGACTCAATAGTTCTGTCACATATCTACAGTGATTCTGTGCTTAATGCCACTCGGCTAACCCCCGATGGGGCCACGTCGGCAACTGTAACGTCTCAGCACGGACACATAACAGCGGACCTCAATTTTGCATAAAATTTGATTTGATCTCATTGAACATTTTTGCTGAAAATCCTGCACTAATTCAACATGCCAGAATAGTCCAGCCGCCCCTGCCTTTCCTTACCTGCTCGTGAGAGGCCGCGCCCAGCCTGTCCTGCGTGGCAGACGCCCAATATAAAATCGGATGTAATAAGCGACACACAGAGCCAGTACAGACACCGTGATGGCAAGCCTGTTTTCCCCACAGCCATAATAAATTCATCATAATAATAAACTGTTTTTAATTGCAGACTAGGTATAAGTCCTCCAGACAGAGGCAGCGTGTGCAGCTACAGGGCTGTCATAATTAACGGGTGTGCCAAAGCTAAGCCTCCAGCGCCGGGATAGAGCTGCCTGCATGCAGACGGCTGGTGACTCCGTATTAAACGGCGAGCTGCCTCCCACCTATTAGTCCTCCCGTACGGTGGTGCAGGGCCACGCCCACACCAGGCCACCTTGGTGAGTAAGCCAAGCAAGTGCTGTGAGGCTGTGGGCGGAAGTGTCAGAGAAAGGTGGGACAGATAGGAGGTCCTGGCCTGTCCTGCACTATTCTGTTGTCAGTAATAAGCTTGTCCAGCACAGATAAATGTAACAAGCCTCTCTGGACAGGGGCTTTTTTCACAATCATGAGTAATACATAAACAGTAATTAAATGGATATAAAAACCACCTCAGTCAAGATAAGCCATCTCCTTTTGTAGTGCTTTTGTTTAGAAGGAGAAGGACATTAATGCTGCTTTTTCTTTATAATGCGAGCAGCAAAGAATGGCATAACACAGATATCAATTCACCACTGGTAGCCCTCCGGTCCTCCCCTAAGCTAGTGAAGGGGTTGGCCTTCAAAAAGTAGATGTGAACTTTTTACTGGGCGGGTACCTTTGCCCATGCTGTGCCATGTCGATGGCTCGCCTCGCTGGCACGGGGGATCCGCCGTCCGTCACGCTTAACACCTCCATGGATTTGCGCTCTGGTCTCCTCTTCCCATGGCGGTTCAGCATGGGTGAGTCCACGCGCTTTCTAGGGGGATCTAGTTCATGGAGAAAAGGAGGGAGAAGAGAGGTTAGTGGAAAGGGGGAGGCACATATGCATAAGAAGACAAGAGCATGGCTGCTTAAAGCTACAAGAGACAGCCAACCCAGATCAGGAGATCTGCTTACAGTAAACCTCACCACAGGCTGGGAACACAGTCAAGGACTGATCAATGAGGCAAGAAACTAGTTCATGGACTTGGGAGATCCTCGAGGCCAATCAAAAATTATAGTATATTTAAGCTTGTCATTAAAACTACTACAGTCTCTCAATAATTATCTCTAAGGCAAAATCAAATAAAACAACATGTATAATGATATGTAGAGATGTACTGATAGAAACTGATTTTTGATTAGACGGGCAACCCTGTATTTCCTTAATCATAGTGAAACATTCATTCCTAACTCTAGACTTGGCTAATAAGGCACAGCAGCTGGAGAATTACAGATACACCCAGAAAGGGAACGGACCTGCCCACATCAATCGAAGTAGCCTGTCTCTGTCTATAAAAAGACCACATATGGGTAATTCTTCACATTCTCTGCAAGTTGTCATGGCAATAGCCAGCTTTATGTAGAAGAAAAACATCTTCTGCCTGTCTGCACAAGATCTGCCATGTTTACCAGGGCCTACCTATCTCATTGCGAGGGGGGAGGTTTTGATCCTCGTGACTGGGGTATCTTTCTTTGCGGTCCAGCAGGAGGAAGTAGATCATCTTCTCTTGGTTGTCACTACATAAAAAACATGGAGATGGTGGTATGCTAGATGTTTCCATGTGGCCAACTTCAACATCAGATGTTTGGGCAGAACTTTAGGTTCTACAAGATCAGTAATCACTCACTCGTGTGGTTAAAAAATTAAAACACGTTCTAAGTACAAGTACAAGATAGCAGCAATGAAGATCGAAAAACAACTGGTATCAATCTGCATGAATTAGATGGTACATGATAAGTTCTTAGCAAACGGACTGTAACAGATTATAACACACCCTGACTGAGAACAAAAGAAATAGTGGTAACACATTTTGCAACCCTGGCAAAAAGATGAGCAAGATAAGCCAGCTGATTCTGAACTAAACAGAAATAAAAAACCAGGTGCTCTAGGAGAGCAATTACAGGCCCTCCATCAAGGCAGTAACGAGTGCCGAGATAAAACACACTGATGGTAATTGTGCCGTTTTAAAATGATATATATATGCTCGCAGGGAGGTGTTGCGTAGCCACGTCTCAGGGCCCTGCTTCCATTCTGTGTCCTGGTAACAAAGTGACCTCAAAAAGTACACAGTGTCAAAAAGATCCATAAGTTCATGTGGGGGCAACGATGTTTGGGGAGCCTCTCCTGCCACAGAAAAAGTGTGAAAACCGTTTAGGAATTGACACTGTTGGCCGAAGTTTGGATGAACACCAACTATGAGCAATGAGGGGCATTAACAAAGAGCACTTAAGAGTGAGCACTTAAGTGTGATGTTCTCCTGCCCCCAGAAGCTGTGCTTGACCCCACATGCCATGACTCACTCTTCAGACAGCAGGTCCTTCATGAGCTTGTTCTTGTCACGGAAGCAGCCCAGTGAGTGCATGCTTTCCAGCACGTCGGGGTCAATGTCCTCGGCCGAGGGCAGCGTGCGGATCGCCACCTTCCGTGGTATTGGCTGTTCTGGCTCTGGCTCATTCTTGCCCCCTCTGGTGGGAAGGCAAAACAGCACTCAAACACCAGGAACCTAAACACTTCTACTATGTACAACTTAAGTCAGGGAGAACTGGCTTCACTTTGCACATATCTATGTTACTTCAGTAGCAATTAACAAATCTTTTAATTAATCGGAAAAATTATGTGGTGGCGTGGTGGTTAGCACTATCACCGTGCACCTCAAGGCCTGGGGTTCAATTCCCCCCTTGGGTCTGTGCGCATGGAGTTTGCATGTTCTCCCTGTGCTTGGTGGGTTTTCTTCGGGTGTTCCGGTTTCCTCCCACAGTCCAAAAACATACAGGTTAGGTTGACTGGTGTGTCGAAATTGCCCGTTGTGTGTGTGCCCTGTGGTGGGTTGGTGCCCCGCCCTGGGTGTCCCCTGCCCTGTGCCCTATGTGCTCTGGGATGGGCTCCAGGCTTCCCCAAGACCCTCACCAGGACTAAGCGATGAAGACAATGAATGAATGGAAAAATTATTTATACTGGTTATTTTATGTTTTATCCGCATAAATCCTGAAGAGTGTATAGTCTCTTGGCTTTAGCCTACTAACATGATTCCATATGTTTACAGCAGCAAAACGGGTTAAGTACCTTACCCAAAGGCACAACAGCCGGATCCCTAGGACATGAGCTGTCAACATTGCTGGTTACAAGCCCAAAGCACAAACCACCACGGCAGCGTCTGCCCGATATAAAAACAACTTTTATTTTCTTTGGCCTGCAGCCCAACGACGGGACCACAGCTGGCTCACTAGACAAGGTTATTTATTTATGTTTCAGCACCATAATCAGGTGGCAGGAAGGTGGAGATAGAGTGGAAGAGCATCACTGTAAGCAGCCCGCAGAGAACACGGTGTGTGCATCTCTAACACCATTCCAATAAAAGCCCTTATTTTCTTTTTCTGATTACCTTAGTTGGTTAGAGAGCTGGTTATCAACCCCAGCCCCTTTTCTTGGACTCCCCTGGCCGCTTCACAAATTGGTTACATTCCCTGCAGCACACCTGGTAAAACTAATGAAGACCTTGATGCTAAGTCGATTAGCTGCATTGGCTGAGCTGGTGTGCAAACAGAAGCAATATATGGAACGGCTGGGAGTCCCCCTGGGGTAGCGAAGAGGTAAGTGGCTAAAATAAAGCTATTTATTACGTTCTTATTGCTATTACCAGCACATACCTTTTCTTTATTACACTGTATAATAATTAACCTCACAACCTTTTTGCTCATTGCAAATTAACATTAAAAAAGTGTGTCAAGATACGTCTGATGTAAATCAGTCTACAACTATGATGGATGATAGATCACAAAGGCTAGTGAATTACATCTTTGGTGAAAGCCAAGTACACCTCAGTGATAACCACCCTGCTGTGTACATTAGCATTCCTATTCGCAGGAACTCCCACCCTGTGAAAAAACATGAGGCTGTAAGCGACCAGCGTCACAACTCCCTGTGGTATCTTTTCCAGTGTGGGAATATACAGTGAGACAGATTGAAATACAGGTGTGACTCTTTTAACTTTTATTATTATTATTATTATTATTATTATTGATAAAACATCAAGAAACTGTCGACCATAATGCACAATTCTCTCCCTTCTGGAAAGCTCTGTCCCTGTTTTTATAGCAAACACAGCACACATTTCCAGTTGGTAAATCCAACCAATTATTGGAATGAATATGCTCTGGACATGTTCTACTGCCCGCCTTTGGTTCAGAGGTTAAGGCAGCCATACTTACATGTACCACGTGTGCTTTTGGATCTGTTCCAACTGCATGGGCAGCAGCGATGGAAGGGCAAACAAAGAAAGAGGGAAAGGAGGGATTAAAACATGGAGAATATGAAGAACAAATAGATCCAATAATGGCTGACATTCATCAAACTCCTTTCAATGCATCACTCCTTCACCCCAAAACATGAGCTGACATGCGTGCACCATCACCCTGGACAGCAAGAGGCGCCAAAGCAGAGTGAAAGATAAAAGATCTACTGCCAGGAGAAAGAAGGCCAGGCCAAGGATGCCCTGCGTTCTCTTGGGCAAGTGCACTTGGACATGAGCAACAGTGTGTTTTGGAGTTTTAAAGGAGATAAAGAAGCAAGCAGCAAGAAAGCGGTCGTGAAGTGGCCCGCAGCCTCCAAAGGAGGCCATGTGTGGTTCAGGGTACCAGCAGCAGAAAGCAGCTCACAGGTGCCCCCCTCATTCTCATGCCTCTGATAAAACTGATGCTCTAGAGCCAAGCCCTGTGCCAACGACACTAGGCCTGCACCACTCACCAGGACTGTATAACAGAGCCAAAAACCACGGGCTCCGTTTCAGAAAGACTGGGAAAGGAATGTCCTCCAAATACATATCACATGCTCTCCATGTGACGGAAGACCTCAATCACCAGCAGATCAATGCAAATTGGATATACAGTACACAAAACGTAGCGTGGTTACTCCTGATAACTCAGGGTGTGAGGGGTCCAAGAGATAGAATGTGGTGACCATTAAAAAGGACAGAGCAAAGTGTGCAGCACTTGTGTGACCTCCGCCATGAAGAAGCGTAAAGCCTGTCTTCTTGCACAATTGTCCTGATGAGAATATAGTTACATGGCAAAGCAGTGAGGCATGTTAGTTTATGACAACTGCCCTAAGATGCAGGGCTGCATCCTCTTCATGCAATCTGTTGAACCTCCATACAGACAGGAGTCACCACACTCCCATCTGCAAACACGACTGAACTGCAGAAGGAAATCTGTTAAGTGAGACAGCCTCCTTCCTCCCCATCACAGACCCTGTTGCATCTTGGCACTGATCCCCTCAGTCCAAGCCTGAGGAAGGCAGGCCCTCCCCTCTGTTGTGCACTCTTCAGCTTGAGGTGACAGATTGTGTTAAAGTCCATCCATTGCCTAGCAGTGCCATGTCTGGGAGTAATTTAGTGTGATGTGCTGAATCGAATCAATCAATCTGTTTCATTTATACAGCAGCTCTCGACACAAATGTGGCAAAAGACTTTGGTGGATTCCTGTGATACGGTTCTATGCATCTTTTAGACAGCTACTCTGGCTTCTGTTTGAAAGTGTAAAGAAAAAAACACACACACTTGAGAAATTAAAGTGATTAAAGGTTGACAGGAACATTCGCTTTTATGAAATCCGTCAAGGGCTTTTATTTTTCCACTGATGTGAGCGGGAGATAAAAGGGAGCCTTTTGTCTCATCCTGCTGCCTTCCCTGGTGGTCCCACAGTTGGTACCAGTGCTTTCGTTGCTGATGGGATGGACAGTAACCATGGAGGCACTGCATTTTCACATTCCAGTGCTCATGAGAGCCCCAAAGAGGCTCTTCACTGTCATGTCCCGGACTTTCGAAGAGTCCATCACAGTGACTGAAATTCACCACCACAAGAGTTCGAGATGAGACGGAATAGACGCCATCCTTGGGGAGCACTTGTGTGGATCTCACACTGAGGGAGGGTGCGGGGTGTGTTTCTTCAGGCCTGCCGCCGGAGTGGAGTGGAATTAGGTCATGCATTGCATGTCAAGGAGTTTCAGGTTTTGTTTGGACAGAGTTGCTATGGCAATTCCCAATCTAGTTATGCCAGAGTGTGTGGTGTGTAAATGAGAACTAGATTTTAGAAGTAGGCTTGCTAATTTTAGAGCACAAATTAATTCATTAGTCATAAATTATCGGTTGCTTCAACTGCATCTCTTTATTTTTTTAATAAAGGATGATGACAGCTGATGATGGTAATCCGTTACAGAAACAAGCGACAAGTCTATGGACAAGCCTTACAGCATACAGAGGGTTAAAGACCAAAAATGTGTCAGAAAAGAATTTAGGCAGTGACAGAGTAATGGCAATAGTAAACATTCTTTCTTTAAATAAGAGGGAATGTTTTATCTGGTGGGCATTGCCTCCAAGAATGACATCAGGGGTATACTTTTACTGCAAAGAGAAGGTGTTCATGCACTATTTTAAGATAATTGGACCTCTCGTACCATTACGTGTGTTATGTGTCTTAAGTGTGTTACATGCATGTTCTCAGGTTTCCTGTTGTAATGAACCCTGGCATAGAAACCAACTTTAATAGGAAGGAGTGAATGATGTTGGATCAGGGGATGTGGATTTGGTTTGCAAAACATCACCTAAAAAACACACAAAAACAGCATATGGACCCGGTGTGGCTGTATGGTGCACACCACAGGAACATATGTACAAACAACCAATTCCTTTTGCTAGTAGCGTAAACAAAAATAAACAATTTATTTTATCGATTATTCACAGTCCTGCAGTAGGATGGCCTCCTGTCCAGGATGTATTGTCTGTTGTGTAAATACATAAATAAATGTATGTATGATTATTCACATTACTAATGCTAACAGCATATGTGAAGGACTGACCCACGATGTCCCCATGAACACGAAACAAGCAGAAAAGGCACAGAAACTGACCGTTAGCCGTTTGGAGGCGTCCACCTCTATCATGCCCCTGAGCAGGTTCTGACAGTCTGGCGGGATGAAGTGGGGCATGTGAAACACTCCCAGTTTCACCTTCTCTAGCAAGTTCCTCAAGTTGTCATCGTCAAATGGTAGGGCTCCCTGGAGGACAGGTCACAGAGAGAGTGAGACTGAGACAGACAGAGACTGAGCACATGTCCAACATTTGGCTGAATAGGGCATTACTGAGTGGAAGATAAGCAGCACACAAATAAGTGATTAGAGATGTACGTAGCATGATCCATAAATCTTCTACATGTTCTTTTTGTCTCATTGCACCTTAATTGAAGTTATTCCCCAGCTGAAATTGACTCCAAATAAATAAATAAATAAATCACAGTAAACAGAGATTAGCTTTACTAATAATTAGCTCAGCTTCCTTCCTCTGTACTTTATCATTCTCGTATCAGAGTTTATCAACATTCCTGACGCACGCCAGATGTTAGCAACTGAGCAGTGAGCGCGCCGGAACAGACGCAAGACAAGCCAGCTCCCATAACAAATGATCTAACTGCAGACTAACTACAAGGGTGAGAGCAAGCACCCAGTAAGGCAGGCAGAGGCAGAGGAAGGGCATGCATCATGCTTTCCCAGGTGATACAGAGTGCACTATGGGAATGCAATCAGTCTGTGCCACCACTACCATCCCATCTTAAACAGGAAAGTTAATGTTACTTTTCTTAATTTTACTTGCCACAAACATTGTTTTGGTGCTCCCGTTTCAGAAACACAGAAAAGTACCTGAAATTAACTGAAACTTCCTTGGTGCTCCCTGGCAGTGGAATGTTTTTTGGCATGAAAATTTTACGGCACACAGAGGGGCATGCATGGGCGAAGGAGAAGACACCACAGGAGTGAGTACTGCCTCTGATTGGGAGATGTCGATGTAGGAGGATGATTACTAATTAGTCATTTAGCAGACACTTTTATCCAAAGCAACTTACAACATTTCACATATTTGTTACAATGAGCTGGCACTGGGTGTCTTGCTCAAGGACACAACAGGTGGCTGGGCTAGGATTTGAACCAGGGAGACATCTGCATCCCAGCCTGAGGTTCTACCTATTGAGCCACCAGGCCACCTATATGCCTCTGATACAAGCAGAGAAGCTACATTTAGTGGCAGAAAAACCAATAGACACGCAGAATGAAGGCTAAAAGATGCTTCATCCAGAAGGACTTTGGAAGTGTGAGAGAAACCTGCAAAGGAACACTCAACCCATATCACGGTCTTCTCACTGGGAAGAAGTGAGGAACACTGTACACAATTCAAGTAAATTCACCATAACATTTTCAACTACCCCACCCCATGAGCACGCAGTGTTTCTCAGTAATGTGGTGAGGCTTGGCCTGAGCGTGAATCGACCACCGATGTGAACACTCTGCTGTCAGGTGATGTTTAACCAGCACAGTAACTGCAGCTTTAGGGAGGTGCAAATCAACTGGTCAAAGGGTGAGAATGCAATGAAATTTAATTACATGGTGAATCAGCTTTCAGTCTTCCAGGAGGCGGGGCATGTAAGGAATAGGTGATCCAGTTAAGTAAATAAATACGTTTACCTATTCCTATTCATTTACTTAGATGAGTATCTCATACATAGACCACATTCATTTTTCAATCTATTTATGGTGAGGTCTAACTCCGGGGAGGGAAAAGCAGGAATTGTACAAATTCCTCTATTAAAGTGAAGCGGGCAAAGTTTTCCCTCCACTTGCACGGAAGGCTAACAACGCTGTGGATGCCACGGTGACAGCTCAGGACCATGCCACAGCACGCCAGTGACAGCTCAGCTGACTCGGGGCTTCAGACCAGAAAAACATGATAACGAGTCACCAGATAAGCCAACTGATGAAGCTTTTTTGGAAAACGTGTTTTTGAATGTCCCTGGCAGTATAACATGAAGGTGAAGAAATAACATTTCAGCTTTCTGGTTCTGAAAAAACTCTAAAATGCATGCAATAGGAACGTAAAAAATTATAAAAGCTATTAAACAGGCGTTTCATACATTCAAGACACCCCTTTTTTGTTTACACGATATAACCTGGCCAACCTTTTTTTTTTTTAATTTTATAGTTGGACAACGAATGATGAGATTATTTTTTTCATTTGGCTAATGTTAACAACCCCAAAGAGGTTGGACAGCCAGTTGTGCTTAGACCAAAGTCTGTCCAAGGTCTAAAGTTTTACATTCCTTTGTGTGTTTTTTTTTTTCGAAAAGTTTGAGGTAATTATCCTGAGAAAGGGGCTATACAAAAACTGAACTTGGTATACATCCATTATGGCATGTTATGATGGCAAACTTTTATAAGCTGTTGGACAAAATGCAAACCTTAAAAATGTATTTAACAATTGTATTTTTGTTTCTCAAAATTTGTTTTTTTATCTTGTATTCTAAAGGACATATTAACATGGAATGGGCTGTATACTTTTCTAGACTGGTAAGAACATCTTGGTTGGTACCAACATCACTAGAGTACAATCACAAATAAATGTGAACTCAGAACTGAAAATGACTCAAAAATGCAAAAATCTAATTAACCATGGTGACTGTGCTCATTATCAGACAGCTAGCCTTGATACATATAAAAACTATTCACTGTCAAAACCTGTCCACCACAAAACAAGTAAAAGATTTTCAGACATTCACAGGTTTATAACAAACAGGGAAGAAACAGAAGGTCACGACTGCAATTTCACAGGACCGCCCATGTCCACAGAATGGTAAAATGTAAGTCTGTGTTGGAAACAGCATGCAGAGTCACGTGGAATATTTCATCGTTTGGCAATTCTGGGCTAAAACGGAGCTTTAGATCAACATTTCCCCAGATAAAAGTTCACAAGGGCCACACTAATGGAAGCAAAGTGCACTCGGTTTACGGTAAAGTTTGTCAAGAGAATAAGTATTATGCAAATTTAGGTAATTAAGCTGTCACAATGCAGGGTTACATTTGAGAGCATCTATGTAGTCGCAACTAGGTTGCTACTGAAAGTTAATTCATATGCAGAAATAGCATGTATATACAGACTAAGCACATCTTTTCCGTGGACCAAATGAGTATGTTTACACATACAAGACCTTGGTACTAATGTATGCGCATTCGGTTTAGAGAAACAATTGACCTCTGCAGGTCCAGCAAATGGAAAAGTACGCCAAGCCTTCCTGTGACGTGCCTGCTAACCGTTGGTTAATACTCACCACTAAAAGTGCAAAGAGAATAACGCCACAGCTCCATACATCAGCTTTTCTGCCGTCATACTTCTCACCCTGCAAAAAAGCCAGCGAGAAGGGGTACAGGAGAGCAAGGAGGGCAACAGTGGGGGGGGTGG
>JABJVR010005357.1:0-13637 GCA_025773905.1 Chitala chitala | reverse complement strand
GCAGCGAAGTCACGTGATGATCGCGTTTTACAATCTGCTAATTAAAAGTGTCAAATTAACATTATCTAATACTGTCACCATTGGTGTGTCCAAATTGCCCATAGTGTGTGACTGTGCCCTGTGGTGGGTTAGCACCCCACCCTGGGTGTCCCCTGCCCTGTGCCCTATGTGTTCTGGGATGGGCTCTGGGCTTCCCTGTGACCCTTAACAGGATGAAGCAGTTTAGAAGATGACAGACTTTGTCAGTTCATTCAAACTGCATGCTTTGTATAACGTAACAAAGGTGAATAACCACTGGTTTCACTGGATTCAACGCTGCAAATTTGGTGTTGTGCACTTTCAAATGATCACATGAGTTTTTCCTTTTAACTTTGTATTGACAATGACTGAAAAAATCCCAAACAATTTCTGAAAATTTCAGACTTCAAACTCAAAGTTCTAACTCAAATTGAGTTTTTATTTTATATTCACCATATATTAAATATTTTTCTTCATTATATATACCATTATAATAGTGTGTGATACAGTTTAATATGCCCTGTGGTCGGTTGGCACCCTGCCCTGGGTGTCCTCTGCCCTGCGCTCTATGTGTTCTGAGATGGGCTCCAGACTTCCTGCAACCCTTAACAGGATGAAGCGGTGTAGAAGACTGACTGACTGACAGTTTAATATGAAATTATTAGAAAAAAAAATTAATACTGACAAATGATTGTAGATCTTGTCATTCTATTTGAATATATTAAGAGAGAAATTTTATACTTAGTCCTAATGTGACTTGCTTTTACCTTGTATTTCAGGTTGATTATGCATCGTGTTTGATAGTCTCAGGCACTACATCCATGGCAATTACATGCACCCATGTTTATACCACTGATGGGTAGATCTCCAACAGTGAATAACCCTGCTAAGTGTGTGTGTAAGATCAGCCTCCTTTCTCATCCAAGGAGTGGCAGGTGTTGTGTCCAACAGAGAGGAAAAATGCCAAAGGCTATTTTTGGTCCTCTGCATGTCCTACGGAAAGTGTGGCTGTTCTTCTTGGTCCTTGGTGTGGCCTACATCATGACGGGAAGTGTTCTGCTTCTCCATCGTGCCAGCTTGCCAGCTCAGCACAAGGGCGCTGCCAGCTCATTGCCACAGATCTTCATGGCAGGCCATTCCAGAGCTCTCAATATTAGTAAAGGTGCCAGCTATGCCACCGCAGGTGTCAAGACACCTGTGCTTTTGTGGCAGAACCAGAAGCACCCACAAAGTGCTAAGGTTGCTCCTAGTTGGCTCACATCCCGGAATGCAGAGATCCGGCGCTTTCGCCAGCACCGAATCCACACCCTTGCAGCGAAAAAGGAGACCTGGATAGAACCCACTCGGCCACGCAGGAATGTCAGGCCCAAAGGTTTTGTTTTTTCTGCTTCTATCAGTTCTCTGTTCTGTTAGTGAGAGATGAAGTTAGTCTGTGAAATCCACAGTAAGGGGTAATGTCACGTGCTGCGCAATAGTATCAGTCATGTCACATGCTGTGTAATAGTAGTATTTCAGTACAGCTGGAAACATGAAAGTATGTGATGAAAAATTGAGTATTGGTAATTTGACAGCTAGCAGATCATCCTACATAACTTCAAAAGTCAGGTTCTGATTTCTTCATAACTAATTCATATACCTGAGACTGTAAACCTTAATATTTAGAAACATGTGAGGTTGTCCTAACAAAACTTTTTTTTTTTTTTGTCTGTCTTTTAAGTAGTCCTGACTCATAAGGTCACATTTGTGTTTTTTCTCTGAATGGCAAGGAACCTATATTGGCTGCTTCTTATTCAAACACAAAGAACAAATGTTGAATGGAATGGTGTTTTACGATCATCGGAAAATGTCCAGCACCCTGTGCCAGAAGGCTTGCTCAGAAAGGTAAGTGGTATATGGAAGCTGTTACATAGAAACACAGATGCAAACCTGGTTGCTAAATGGATCTCTTTGTGAATAAAATGAATCAGTGTGTTATACATGAGATGTCCGTTAACGTCTCTCTCAGCGGGCACCAGTTTGCAGGATTTAAGTTTGGAGCAGGATGCCACTGCGGTCATCAGGCTAGTGGCCAACGTGTCAGGGATGAGGATTGCATATCTGATCGCAGACTGGAAGAGGGGCCACCCTGTGAGGAGGCGCAGCATCTTTCCGTGTATAAAGTGGAGCAGCTGTCACCTGAGCAGAGCAGTTGTGAGTATGTAAGCCATAAGCCATGAGTCCTAATGTGGATGTCAGTGGTATATATGTTTGTCAGTCTGCTCCAGTGTAGTGAAAGTGGTGTGTTTCATGATTGTCATACTCTCTGCAGGGACCCATATTTCCTGAACAAATGCATGCAAGTTTTCAAATGAGATTTTTACCATTTGTGGCTTGTCTGTGATGCTAATGACTGCCACATCATATGCTGGGGACTTTCCACTATTTCCTGTTACAAAGGTTTGTTCCTGTTTTAAGGCCCTTCAAAGTACAATTTTTAACGAGACCCTAATTATGTGTTCCAATATATCCCTGATGTTCCTGTAGGTTTTCAGTGTTCCCATGAGGTTTTCTGAAATGCTAATTTGCATAACGAGGCTGTCTCGACTTTTGGGATTGTAGTGTACATTCAGCTTAAACAGAGCAGGTGTACTCTGCTGGTATTTGCATAGACTGCTGGACACTTGCGGAAATATTTTTTATTTTGATACTAACACCCTAATAGTGTATTGTTCTTCTCTTCTGATTTCAGTCAGCAATGTGCAATACAGAGGCTGCTTTAAAAGACCAAAAAATGGAGATGCAGATATTTTGGTCCAGTTGAACCAGACTAACATCACAGCTCAGTCCTGCATTGAGGTCTGCACACATAAGGTTTGAGTGTTTTGTTTTCCTCGTTCTCATTGTGGGGTACTGAGTGCACCCAGCACTGCCATATTTACAATACTGTTAATGCATTTTGTGCATCCTGAAAAATACCACTAGTCATGCACCCCACAGGGATCTATCAGAGTCTTGGAGAAGCACTTAATGCTTCACCTGCTGAGTAATTCCTCTCTGATATTCATGAGCAGGTATAGAGAAAAGAGAGAGGCAGCGACACAGGGCTCACTCATTTTCTTGTAATCTCACAAGCTGACTGCCAATTGCTTTTTGTGCCGTCCTACCTGACAGGAGTCCTAAAAGATTGAAAAACAACCTTACCCTTACAAATCCTGTGCACTTCTGAGAAAGAGCCACAGCATCTCTCTGGTCCATCATGCACACCAGGTGTTGTGTTTGCCAGCCAATCCCAGCCTGCCTGCTACGCTGGCTTGTTTTTCTCCAGATGAAAGAGATCAGAGTAAAGAAAGTAGCTGTGCTTTGGACAGGGTTTTATAGAACATGTGTATATAAAGAAACTAAACCATTGTTACCTTAAATATTGAAATAAACAGGATAGCTCTTTCTTAGTTTAGTGTGCAGCCTATTATGTTAATGTTCAAATTTTATTGACTGTATAATGGATAAGGCAGAATATGAACATTTTCAGATGATCTTTCAGAAGATTTAAAACATTTGTTTTAAGGAATATAAATTTACACCATTGATAAATAGCAAATCACTGTGCATACAATTTAGAAAACTGTGTTTAATTTGCCTGTGAATGTTTTCAAAATGTATATGTGTTATTGTATATCTAACTGCTTATTATATACTGTACTTACATAAATTTTAACTTTTGACTGAGGTTTCAAACATTTGTTCCCTCATATCCTGTAACATGTTCACGCTGGCCACCCTGACCCTTGACCCTCCTCTGTTCTCTTCTAGGCATTCCCATTGGCTGTGCTCAGCATCCCAAACTGCTTCTGTGGCTTCAGCTCACCACTCTTGGCCCTGCACCAGCCTGTGGATGAACAGCACTGTGTGCCACGTGTTGGTGCTGCTCTGCCCAGCCATTATCAAGTGTACCAGACACCAGTACAGGGTGGGGAATTTTAAACACATAGGGTTTTTTTTATTTTAACAAATGTATACATTTTGAAATGTATGCACATTTATTTAACTAGACGTTCACGCATTGTTAATACCTCTGGACTTTTTGCACATGCCAGCAGATCACACAACACCACTAAAATAAAGCAAGTAACCACAGTGTAGCAGGGACTAATTTTAAACACATCTTTAGTGATATTATTTCTAACGTTGTTATATTGTTGGTGTTGTTCCGGCCTCCGATGAGGTTTAGACTCCAACAAGGTCCTAACATGTCTCAGCTGGGGTTTTTATTGTTGAAAGCATCTAGTTCTTCTGTGTGTTCTTCCTTAATCATACCTTATGATGCTTGTGTATTTAGTTAGCTGAACTGTTAAAGTTACTTCCTGGCATATGCCAATGATAATAGTAATAATTATTAAATAATAAGGTAAGAGAGCTGTGCCACTCCTGAGTTGTTTATACATTTGCAATTAAAGATCAGTATTAGTCTTTAGCACGCTATGTAGCAGTAGCACACTGAAACAGCCACCATGTTTCCCTGCTCAGACCCCCGGTGCATGGAGAGGAGCTTCCTGCCAGAGAAGCTGAGCAGACTCGTGGCCCTCTCCAGCTTCCCTGGTGCAGGAAACACCTGGTTACGTCACCTGATCGAACTGGCCACCGGCTATTACACGGGAAGTTTCTACTTTGACAGCAGTCTCTTCAGAAAAGGTGGTGATTAAGAATAAAGCAGAAATTCTGAGCTGTCATTCTACATTTTAAAGCTAAACACAATTAAGAAGTTGGTGAAAGGTAATCAAATTTCCTCTCAAGAGTAGTTTCAGAGCTGAGATGATGGTAAGTGTTTCTTGTAGAAAAGTTACTGGCTTGCTCAACACATGATACAGCCTGTCTAGCATTAGAAAATACATTAAATTTTGTGTATAAGATATAAGATTTTAGTGCACTTTCAGGCAACAATGCTAGTGTACAAAGATGAGATATTGGGCTCACAGACCAGCTTACTATGTGAACACCTGGTCTTTTCATACTGACACTTTAGACTACAACCCGCATGATCCTGTTGAGCAGGTTTCAAGGGGGAGAAGGACCACTGGAAAAGTGGACGAACTGTGTGTGTGAAGACGCACGAGAGCAGCCACGGCAACATCAACATGTTTGACGCAGCCATCCTCTTAATCCGGAACCCGTACCGATGTCTGGTGGCCGAATTTAACCGCAAGTCTGCTGGCCACCTGGGACACGCCTCTGTGCAGCGTTGGGACAGCAGTGGTATGCAGCTGATAAAAATAAAGATTTACATAAACCTTGTGCTAAGATAAGTAGTTGATTAATCATGATGTTATATGTCATCAATCAAATGTTTAAATGTGATAAAAACTACAGATGAAGTACAAATATAAATCCTCCATGTTTTCAGAATGGCCGGAATTTGTGGCAAACCACGCCCCCTGGTGGGCGTCCCATATACTGAGCTGGCTGAAGTTTGGCCGGCAAGTGCTGGTCGTCCACTACGAAGACCTGCTGAATGAACAACTGGTGCCGCAGCTCCGCCTCATCGCCTCCTTCCTGAACATCAGCGCAGCAGAAAAGAGGTTACAGTGCGCTGAAGGCGATGGGGGCGGCCTCTTCAGGCGACCACCTCTACTCCGCCACACTGTTGACCCGTTCACCCCCGAGATGAAGCTACAGATCGATGGCTACATTCGCACCGTGGACCGAGCCCTGAGGAGTTCTCGCCATGGTGGGCTGCCTTTGGAGTACCTGCCCAGATGATAAGCGACCCAATCCAAGCTAAGTACCTGGATGTGCTTGAGACCATGGACCTGTGTGGCCTCATTCTTCTGACATGGAAGAAAAGATGTCTTCCAACCAGCACAGTCTTTATAGCATTCTTTCAGACAGTGCTGGTTCTTACTCATTTTACCACTGGGATTATTTTCAGGTCTCCATTTTAGTTTGGTCATTTTCCATATCACTGATGCGTACTTGTCCTCTGGAAATGTACCAAATGATTGCCACCAGACTGAACAGAATATGAAAAGCCACAACATCATGCATGACTGTTTTAAAGTTATGAAGGCCAAGTTCAATAAAAGGAAATTTATTTAAATATATAGAAGGCCAACAAATTAATTTAAGCCGTATTCGCTTTATATCAATTCGGAGTAGTGGAAACATTATTCATAATCAGTGTGTTTTAAAATATGTATGTTATACAGTTGTGCACAATGGTGAGAAATAAATATTGCATTCCTCTAGCATTAGGAGATCGGCGTCTCTTTGTCTCTCAGTGCCTGTTTTGTTGGCAGGCAAGATATGCCTTGAAAATCACATTTCTCTTCTGAGATTTATCATCAGTCACTGTCTCCATCAGTCCCTCATAATAGTGACTTCCTAGATTATTCTTTAATGCAAACCTGTAACCATAGCATTAATGTTTTTAGCAACAGAACTGGCAAAATGTACATACAAACCAAACGTTTCTGTAGTGGAGAACAACTCAGATTAGTTTAGTGGTTTTATAGCCCGGTGGCATGGTGGTTAGCACTGTCGCTGTGCACCTCCAGGCCTGGGGTTCAATTCCTGCCTTGGGTCTGTGTGCGTGGAGTTTGCTTGTTCTCCCTGTGCTTGGTGGGTTTTCTCCGAGTGCTCCGGTTTCCTCCCACAGTCCAAAGACATGCAGGTTAGGTTGATTGGTGTGTCCAAATTGCCCGTTGTGCGTGTATGCCCTGTGGTGGGTTGGCGCCCTGCCCTGGGTGTCCCCTGCCCTATGGGCTCCAGGCTTCCCTGCGACCCTCACCAGGAATAAGCGGTTAAGATAATGGATGGTTTTAGAGCCCCATCTGAACTAATCTGAAATTAGTTACTTAACCATTTAAATGTTGTAGTGAAATTCAAATTAGTTAAAAACAAGATACAAACTACAACAAAGACAGACATGAAACAGTTTTTACATTTTAAATGTGAATAAAATATTGAGCAATAAACACATCTTACCTGAGAGGTCAAGGTTCATCCAAACTTGAAAGTGTGAACTCCATAATTTGGTGGTATGACCATCAACACTGAAACTGGTTTTGTCTCATAGGTTCATAATGTTGAGTTACTTTCCATTGTTTGCTATTTCTACAGAATTTTATGGATTTCTATTATATAACAACAAAGAATCCTTACCCTTTGTAAGACATGAATGTGAAGAGGACCTTGAGAAAAGAAATGTGATTTCAGTTTTACAACATGGTTTCCATCAATGTCTGTCATTATGTAACCTTCAGTCGACCTCATTTGGCAAAGGAGCCATAGTATATTGGAAGAACTTGTTCCCCTGCATGGGCAACATATTAGATCAGATTTGAGAGATAAATCCCCATGAGAGGCAGGTGAAGGCAGAAATAATTCAATCTCATAAACAAAGTTGTCTGAACACATTAATGGGAGCCAAGATTCAAACCCTGCTGGTTGGAAGGCAAAGTCATTGATCACAGCACCAAAACAATATAAAAAATTCATGCAAGATAAACAAACATCACAAGCCTCTCTCATTAATCCTTTAAAACACAAGACATAAAGCACTTCAAAACAGGAAAAAATTCTCTTCAAAGTCAAATCAGACAAAGGAAGGCTTTTCTGAAGGACACTTTCAGAGAGGCAACAGGGTCAACAGCCATAATAAGAATGGCAGATGCAATAAGATAAGATACGATAATCCTTTATTAGCCCCACAGTGGGGAAATTCTTAACATTGCAGCAGCAAAGGGACAGCAGAAGCACTTAGTGAAAAGTAACAGGGAAGGAGCAATATAAATATAAACAAAATATATAGTAATAAGAAGTAGATAGAAAAAAAATGTAAAAACAACAAACTCCACACTATAATACTTGCATAAATAGCTTTTGCACATGTAATATATTGCATATTGGCATAGATAATGTATTGCACATTGGTGTATGTGTGTCTGCTGGGAGCAGTGCTGGCTATATAACCTGAGGCCCTGTGGAGGACACTCCTCCTTCACACACTTGGGGTGAAGCAGTCTGTCCCTGAAGGAGCTGCCCAGTGCTGTCCTGCATAGGGTGGGAGTGTTTCTTAGGCATTACAATAGCAGGGATTACCAGGGAAGGGAAATGGTATTAAATGAAACTATTTGTTGTCATGTGCACCTGACCCATGTGTTGAATGAGGACAACATCCTTTGTCGCTATGGCACCAAGGTCCGAACTCTTACCACTGCAGCACATATTTACCAAAGGTTATTAAAAAAGCACCTAAAATCAATTCCTGCTTTTTTGCTCCACATCATGAGCACACTTTCCCAGGCAGACTCTCAGATTTGCTAAAACGTACATAGTGGCCACTCAGGGGTTTGCTGGTCACATAAGAGGTATTCAGAGCTGTAATGACACAAGTACTTCATTACAGTACATAAGTATTTTTGGGGGAGTATCCATACTTTACTTGAGTTTTTAAATTTCTGTCAACTTTTACTCCACTACTTAAATAAAATGCTTACTTTTACTGTGATACGTTTTGCACTTGGCATTTTTATTACTTACTACAAAAAAAAACAGAAAACTAAAAAAAAAAAACACTTCCAAAGTTTTGGTTTTTAGTGTTTGAGTTCAGCATAACAAGCATGTATTTTTTTTTACATGTATTTTCAGGTCGAAAGAGCAGCAGAGAGAAGCAGCAGCAGAATCCTCCATGTTCAGTTCGCTTGGGCTCTGTTATAGTTCATTACTTTTTAAAGGGCTCAGTTTTCACAGTGCTATGAAGGTGATATAGGTCTTTTGTTAAAATTTTAGGTAGTGCAATAAGTAATTTGGAAAAGAAGTTACTAAAAATAAAAATTTGGAATCGTCGAATTCTGTTTTTTAAAAGGAGATACTTCAACATTTACTTCCAATATTTTAAATTATTGAGAAATTACTCTTGATAGTTAAGTTCAGTTAATAACAGATACTTTAATACTTTCACGTTTGTAATATTACAATGACTTTGACTTTTACTTAAGTAATTTTGTAGTAAAATATCAGAACATTTACTTAAGTGTGGCTTTCAGGTACTTTATGCAACACTGGAGGTATTCAATATCATGCAGTTGGCTTTTCCTGCCTGGAACACAGTAAAGCACTTGGCAATAATAGAAATCAGAAATTTTCTCTCACAAGGCCTACACATTTCCACATTTGCCTACTGCTATTCTAATCCAAGAGAAGCTTGTATCTTAGGTTCAGTACTCACAGCGCTCCAAATGTCTTTTATTTTACTGAAATGGAAATACTGCTACAATTAGATGTTTATTGCCAGTGAAGTGAAGAAGACATCGTGAGGCACGGCCTCATGTCTTAATTACACCCTTGGTGGACCATTTAAATGGGTAATCTTTGAAACAAGTGGGAAGGGGTCAGGAAGTCTGAGACGATAAGAAAAGCCGCCGAAGCAGCATGGCTTCACTTGAATGAGAGAACTTTCTGTCATGCCACAGATTTTATTTAAACTCGTGGCCCAGCTCTGCAGCTCTGTTCTGCACAGGCACATCGTAGCTCTTACTGAGAGGAGTTCTGACTGCTCCCTCAGGCAATGTCTCCATATTTTATCTCTCTGGGCTGTCAGCTCTCACATTTCCTCCAGAAAATATGGCCGCTTAACAGTTATTCCGTCTCATACAACAAAAAAATTATAATAATAAAATTAATAAATAAAAACACATGGCGAGCTTGTGGGGGCACAGAATATAACTCCCAACTGCTATTAAAATTAGATGGGACAATAATGCTGGTGCTTGCGTGTGTGCGTGTGCGTGCGCGTGTGTGTGCGTGTGTGTCTGTGCAACCATCTATTGCAGCAACTGCTTTTACTGCTATGATTAATTTTCTCAGCCAAGTATATAACCATATATAATGATCGCATCAAAAGAAATTGGCATTACATATAAATTTGTTTTAGACATTCAAAACTGCAGTCATTATTAATGTTAATTATGTGGTTCAAAAATAAAACATCCATAGACTGAGACCTCAGTCTTTGACATTCTGGTCACGTGTCTTAACATGCCATTTCCTGATGACTCAACATTTGCTGGAGCTATGAACTGGCAATATGCAGACATTCCTCACAGCTACCAGCCGTTTTCAGAGCTGATTAAACATGGCATGTTCAACTTAAGGTACAATCTTCTCTGTTATTGTCTGGCTCTGCCTTCACTATTGTCCTATATTCTGTACACATACGATTGTATTGTACCGGGGAAAATGGATTTGTATTATTTAGAATGTGACCTTTGAATGCCCTGGCAACCTGGGACGTTCAGTCCATTTCACTAGAAAACCTCTTCACATGTGCTTTTTTGAGTACTAAAAGAATCCATCACAAACTAAAACTGATACAGATGCACAGTTTAACACATTGTCATCTTTGCATCCAAGCTCATTTCTCAATACACTGTTTTTCTATGTGTTCTATAACACACATTCAGGTTGTGGCTCCTTTGTCTGGCAGTGAATGCTTGTGTATTCACATGAGCACGGCTGCCGCTACAGACTTTGGGCCTCATAAAAGATATTATTTTAAATGTTATAGTAAGACACTATGCTATGTTCTAATTTTTTAGGGCTCATAGTCAGTGTACAACACACTCCTGCCGTTCACTCGCTTGCATTCCGTCACTTTGCTCTTTAGTTGCTTTTCAATTATAACCATCCCTTGTTTACTCCCTGCTTGGTTAACTATTCAGTCATATTTCGCCGCTTGTACTGCACTGTACTCTGCTTGGTTAACTATTCTGTCATATTTCACCGCCTGTACTGCACTGTACTCTGCTTGGTTAACTATTCTGTCATATTTCACCGCCTGTACTGCACTGTACTTTTGTATGTTTAAAGGTAAGCTTTTGTTTATGTAGCTTTCACACACATTTGCAAATTATGCTATTAATATTGTGTTACATTATTCATGTAGCCAAAGTGCATTTTCAAGCTAAAAAAAGGCAATGATTTGCCATTTGCTGATTTTGCCCATTTGCCAGTGCTCTGGTCCCTAACCTTACCAATACAGGGGCTGTATTAGTCATCATTATTGACACTCTTATCCAAAGCAGCTTATTCTTGTCTTACTCAATATGTCAATATTATGAGTGGGATTCCCAGATCACAGAATCTGTTCGTCTTGTTTTAGGTATTGATCTGTCATGATGTGCTCTTGGCTGAAGTTGCTCAGTTTTATCTGTAGCGTTAACACAGGTCCTCCTCTGCTGCTGTCCAGCACACAGACATGTCATCTGCACGGTAGGGACAGGCAATACTTACATTTTTCAGTTTGATACCATTACATGTATTTTATGTACAGCTGTTACTGATACCAAATGTGTGTGGGTATAAGAGGGAGATAGAGAATCTATGTAAATTACACCAGAAATTGTTCATAATAAAATTCTTTGCATGCAGCATTGCAACTAGTGTTTTAACAGGTACAATTAGATAACCATGTCTTCAAAAATAAAATGCTTTGTTGTATTTTAATGACCATGTTTTCTGGTGTATGCTTAATTATTTTGGAGGTTCTTTACTGAGAGATAAAATGTGATAATAGATGTAATGCATTTTTTTTTTGTCAGTTGGTCATCTTCTACTGTTTCACCCTGTTAACAGTTGTGGGGAAGCTTGGAGCCCATCCCAGGACACAGGACACCAACCCACCACAGGCTGCACACAAACACCAATCAATCTAATCTGCATGTCTTTGGACTGTGGGAGGAAACCCAGAGAACACCCACCAAGAACATGCAAACTCCACACACACACAGACCAAAGGCAGGAATAAAACCCCAGGCCTGGAGGTGCAACACAACAGTGCTAACTACCACGTCACCGTGCCATCCACATTTTCTAGCATTTGCCAGAATTCATCTTACAATCAAAATTTTTGTCATTTATATGACTAAAAAATCAGACAAAACATGGAAAATTAATTCTATAAAAATTAATGGCAGAGCAGCACATATAATCTAATCTGAATATGACAGACTGACAGATGGGTCTATTCACAAACACAAGTTTGCATGCAGACAACAAGGGAGTTTTTTTTTATGAACGCTGCTTGTACATTTTATGAAATCTTACATAAAGAAAGGATTCAATAGAAATAGAAGTATTGCCATATTTTACTGAACCAGTAGTGCTTCGGCATCACAGTATTGATTACTTTGGACTCGATATGCCTAACCCTATTGCATGGCTATTAGATGTTATGATTCCCACTACCTGTTTTGTTCCTACTCTCCCAAGTTAATTTTGCTTATATTGAAATCTCACATTTCTGTAACTGTATAAGGTTAGAAATATTGCATATCCAGTATAGGTATATTTATTTTCCTGGATGAATTTATGGAATTATTTCTCCTCTTTATCTAAAGATTAATCTTTGATGTATTTGTAATATAAGTGTAATACTTGATATTATGCAGTTAGGTCCATACATGTTAGGAAAGACAATGTATTAAAATATTTTTAACTGAACTGCATACAAATGGGCAGCCTCTATACTCAAAGCACATTCAGCTACATTCATTGTGTTAAATACAACTGAAGAAGTAGAAGACTTAACCAAATATGGCCTTCCTACTAAAACACCCATAGTGTCTGTTTTTCAGGCAGTCCTCTCCTCAGAATTTAACAATCGAGTCACAGTAGCCATGGAGACGGAATGGGGAAAAGGTCGATGTGACCGTGTGCTCACCATCCAGAAATTTTTTTTGTAAATGTTCCAGGCAATATCTTTAGGTGCCTGTGCAATAGGGAGATTAAACATCAAGCACGCTTCACTTAATGGCATTTGGTGAATTCAGTGGGAGCCAAAAAGTACAATCGGCTGTTATACTGCTAGGGCTGGACCTTATTACAAAGTAATCTTAAAAAGACAGCAAATAAATGTGTTGAAATCACAGTGGGAAAGTACGGGTAATTTTAAATAATAATGTTGTTGCCCACATTTGAGGGGTCAGTGCAACACGTATTAAACTGAAAATAGCACAAAACAATTCAATTATTTGCAAATATCAATGCGCCTTTGAAAATTGTTCACCTGAGGTAACAAGTCAGATGTGACTAATGTGGAATTAAGCAATATATAATGACTGTTTCAATGCAGAATAAATTATGTTTATTTGGTAGATCAATAAAGTAAGCTATGGTACTCTGGGCAATTCACATGCAGTGCTGTCTCTCTATATCTTGATGGCAGCAGGTTCAATTCTGTACTTAGCTGATTGCGCTATAACGTTTTCACATTAGCTATACACTTTTGTGAGCTTACTCTATGGTCTGGTGGAGAAATCCCAGAGTATATAAATATATGTAGTAGGGATGCGACTCACCAAGGACTGCCCAATACAATATTATCACGATGCGTAGGTGCCGATCCTGTTAGCATCCCCATTCTGTATCTCTATCCTATAAATATCCCATTTCAGTATTAGAATCGTTTCCTTTTTTACAGTTTTAAAACCTTGAACCATGTAAAAAGGTGGTCATACTGTGAATGCGATATTCAACAGCTGCAGAACTGAACGCGAGTAATCATCCATCATCTTAACCGCTTATTCCTGGTGAGGGTCACAGGGAAACCTGGAGCCCATCCCAGAGCACATAGGGCGCAGGGCAGG
>JABJVR010005356.1:0-13639 GCA_025773905.1 Chitala chitala | reverse complement strand
TACTACTTTGTTCTAAATATGAGTTTTGCTGAAGGCCAGGCTGGTTATGTCTTACTTGCTTTGTCAGTTTGGGTGAAGCTGCTGCTTTTGCTCCATTGAGGCAAACTCTTTCTTGGAGTCATGCTGTCGCAGGACCCTGTGCATTTACAATAATGTGATCCCGCTGTAGAACTGTGGACGCTGATTCATGATCCCCGCTGTAAAACAAGAGTTGTCAGCTTGTCTTCACCAGAGGTGAGATGTGCACTGACCTCTTTCTTTTGCAAACAACATATTGAATAGCAGAGATCAAAGTGGCTGAAAGAATGGCCTAACTCTAAATTTGGGTACAAGGAAACTGCATGTTTTTCTCATCTCTGGGGTCTGAGGTGGCAGCAGTTAAACACTTGGACTATTAACCAAATCCTTACAGTAGACAACCTGCTGCTAATCTGCCTTTAGACCCTGATATCAAGGTCCCTTTGTATGTTTGCTGAAGACTATACATGTACAAAGTATGGATGTGTCAGATGTGGAGACTTTGGATTATGGCTTGTATGATGTGCATACCTGAAGACACAGTGTATATTATGGTGTCACACACATTCCTACGTCTCGCTCTCTCTGTTGAGAGATATTATTTTGTCTGTAATACAGTCCCCATTATTGCTGAGTATTACCAAGGTGAAACTGAATGAGTACTTATACCTCAGCTTTCCAGCCAGGAGGTACAATTGCAGCTGAGTCACTGTTCCTGGTGCTTACTGAAAGACTTTGTCTCGCTTCCTGTGTCTTAACAAAGGAGCGTGCTGAAGTACCTAAAGGTGCTTCTCTTGTCATAGTATTGTTTTACCCGTAGGACTAAGGTGTGAAGAGCGAGCCCAGGACCAAATTACTACTGCCTTTATCTCTCTGTTTACAGTTTATTATCTTTTAGCACAGGTAGTCTGTAGACATTTTCAGCCAGGAGCACTTCCTCACCCACACTTCATGTGCACATTTGAATTTAAGTATAACTGCAGGCTAATAGTGCCTTCTTGTGTAGGCCTTTTGATTTTCTGACCTGCTTTGACCCCTAGCAACTTTGTGTAAATACTACTGAGAGATGTTATACACACTGAAAGGTCTGTCTATAAAGAGCACATGCTGAGGGACCCGTCTGTTCTTTTCTCCCTTCCCAGACCCATGGCTACAAATGTGTGCTGGCTTTCTCATTGACCCTCAGATGAACATTGCAACCTCTTTTCCTCTCTTTGACGTTTCAGTTTGGCAAATCGTGAGAATTTTTTCACCTTCTTGCCACTTTACCAGCAGTCAACATAACCTGAAAACAGGAAAATACAGTCAGTGGTATTTTCATTCTATACATTGTGGGCTATAATAACAAAAATTAGTAAAAAAAAAAAATGCCTTTATTAAATATTTGAACATTAAGGATGTTGTTACAGACTGCTGTCTGTACACTGCACCTTGACTGTTGCATGTTCATAAATGTTTATAGAGGAGGCTGCAGAATGTCAGTTCTGTGTGACTCATTTGATTTCTGTTGCAACGACTTCCAAAAATGTTCAGCCACAGTCAGATCATGTCTCACAGATGTTGCCGTGGAGACTGTGCATAGGAGCTCATGCTGTGCGAGACGCAGGCTAATTAATATGAGAGGATCAACACTACAGCGTGACATTTAGATGGAACTGGAGAGAGACTGAATTTCATTCATGTTTAAAGAAAAATTGTTCCGTAAGGATTTACTGAAGTTTGGTATATCCCTGCACCAACATAGCATTGTTAAAGCACTGACGTGACATTTCATGAAAAAACAAAGTTCTGTGTATGGGAAGTAGACAAACGACACAAGTCCCAGGAGGACAATCAGGCCCAGCTATTCTTCCATCTCACACTACCTCAACATCTTGGCTCCAATGTATAGGTGAGACGGAAGGCTGGGAAAGTGCCGCGAGCAAAGCTACAAGTGCCTTTGTGTTCCTCAGTTTATACAACAGAAGACATTTCAGCAAATTCCCAGTTATTTAACAGTATAACAGGGCTGGGCCAGGTATCTGGCCTTGAAATAAGAAAGCAGGCAACTCTTCTACCACCAGCAGCACTTGTTTCATTATTCCAGTCTTCCTGTGTTGTCTCCCTGAGATGGTCAGAACCAACTAGGATTTGAATATATATTTGATGGAAAAATAAATTTAAAAACTGAAATGTGGTCATGTCTTACATAAACACAAGGAGTTTAACATGTCGTTTGATACTGACAAGTCTTAAAAAGAACCAGTGCTTTCATCTAGACAGGACGTCTGCTGACTAGATTCATTCACTCATTTTCATTCACTCATGCCTCTAGGAGGCACAGTGGCTCACACCTTCAGGGTGGTGGGTTCAAATCTGGCTCTCAGCACTGTGTGTGGAGCTTGTATGTTCTCTCTGAGCATGTGTGGGGTTCCTCCAATAGCCTCATAGACATGCTTATTACATGGACTAGACAGCACAAATTACCTTTAGTGTGCCCTAGGCTGCCTGGGATGGTATTCAGGAAAACCCATGACCCTCAACAGGAAAACCAGTTGGGGGATAAATGGATAGATGTATGCATATAGCATCTGTCTTTCAAATACAGCTTTCAAATGTTATAAAAATTACCAGAAGGCAGAGTGTAAAATCTAAATTTGTTAATGATTTCATATCCTGGGTTTGAACTTTCATTCTTAATAAGTGAATTGCTATTTATGTTACATGTATTGGATGTGAAGATTTTTCATTTCACTGTATACAGTGAAATTATAACATGGAAACCACTGCATTCTGAGTGTGTAACAAAAACACACCAAGCAGTGAAGGAGACAGATCGTCCCAGCGGGAGCCGAGAGCATGAGCCCCACAGGGGGGCTGGTGGACAGTACAGGATGGAGCTGTCCCAGGGACAGAGATGTGTTCGTGACATTGCACACATGCATCAGCTGCATCTCCTATACATAACCCTGTACATGAAGTTATTTAGACAGAGTTCACTTGAACAATGGTCTGAATTGCCTGTAATTGGATACCAGGGAGAATTACTGGTATCTGGCTGTCTTTCACGATCTGAGGCCTGTGGCTTATGCAGGCCCATGGGTTTTAATGAAACAAATGTGTACATAAGGCCAAGGGGAGGAGAGAGCTCAATTCAGGGGTGGGGTAAGGGGCACAAACATACAATGTGATCATAATATTGGGGCGGACATATTCCCCAGTCCTCCCTGGCTTTTACAACCCTGTGTAAGACTGAGCCCTCAAACCATAGGTTCTACATGCTACAATCCTGCACTTTCACAGGATCTGTATGTTGAATATTGACACTTTGCTGCACAGACGCTTAAATTTCTGATGTATCTACTCACTGGAATAAAATTGACAAGTTAATCCCAACCTCCCACAGTCTGCAATCACACATCCTTGAAGCCTTCAGTTCAGTTCACACCTGTAGACTGGACACCAGCAGGTTGATAGTGACTGAAATTCCATGAACCCAGCCTTCATGCTCAGTGTAAAGACATAATCCACCAGACAGACTGACATATTTCTGGTGTGTTTAAGTATCTACCAAGGAAAACCAATAAGACATCTGCCAAGATGCAACGAGAGGAAACTCTTCTACTGATCTCATCAGGATTATATTGGCCCCTAAATGATCATTTACACTGATGACTAATGACTGTGGAAGCAGCCTTCTTCTGCCTGCTTGTTTAAGTTTCCCCTTAATGCGTAATTGCTTCCAGGAGACTGCTGTTCAGAAGATTATCTGATACTGACCTAAGATAAGCACATTTTCTTCACCAAGGGACCTCTCCCAGAAGGGCTGTCCTTGTTGTGACCGTCGTCTTCCTCCAGCGACCAAAGCAATTCCAGATGCTGGCACTGAGGGTGGGCCTCAGTCAGACCGTTTTGCAGGTTCTAACGTTTTAACCTGTGAGTATCTGGGTGGCACCCCGGTGAGAACACAGAAGCCGCGCTGTAGTGCGTCCAGTCAGGGGTTCTAGGAAAGATGGCAATCAGTTTACGCGCTGACGCATGGTGCGACAATATGGAGACGCTTCTGTGTTAAAACTCCTCCTAACAGTGCTGTGTGTTAACCTACCACACTTTATGACTTTGAGAATTTACATATTACTAAAATAAAGTATAGATTATGAATAAATTAGCATTAAAAAACCTCAGTTATTGTAGACAGAGAAGTTAGAGGGTACCTTCGCAGAAAGTATCATGTAACAGCATAGGTTGTTTTTATTTCACTTTCAGAAAATACAAAAATCAAAGGTTTTATGTTATACTGATATTGTATCATTAAAATAGTCACCCAAGGACAATATAATCATGAATTGCATATCTCAAAACTATCATCATTATGATAAACACTTTTATATTAAAGAATTGATTAACTTAATGATTAGCGTTACCGAAAACTTCAGCAATCAGCCGACATACACAAGAGACATACTGGTGAAGATACTCAAGCATGCATGAAAGCATGCGAAAGCACGTTCAGCTCTCAACAAGAACGGCAGCACCGCCTCCTGGTTTGGTGACAAATAGGCTCTGTTTCTCCAGGGCTGCCCGCCGGGCATCGCGGGCATAAAAGGACTCCCGCACCTCCTGGAGGAAGGAGTCCAGCTTCTCAGGGGGCACCATGGACACCACACAGCCCCCCCAGCCTGCCCCTGTGAGCCGCGAGCCCACGGCACCTGCCCGCCTTGAGGAGAGACACAGACACAGAGGAGACCAGTCTGGTATAGCACACTTACTCTGCGTTAATGTACAGCTGCATGAATTGGCAGCTGTGAATTTTTTACACTACAATCAATGAACGATACTTTGGATTAGCATGTTGTTATGCATAGTAATTTATGAGTGGTCAACAACCTGATTCCTGTTAACCCTGTCATTAAAATAAGGAAGCCATACTTCAACAGAGGTGAGGGGTTAGGTCAGGAAGCCTCTGCCATTTTTATAGCTTCCTGTACAAGGTGAATGATGGGGGGGCATTCTGTATTAAAAAAGGAAGTGTTCACAGGCAGTGGAGAGTTACATTTCCTGCTCTGCCTGCACTCCATACTGGGGAAGCTTTGGGTGGGGAGTTTGCAACAGGCCCCTCTCAATCATATGACAGGGGAGAAGTGCTTGGCTCTGAGCCTGACGCTTAATGCAGGCCCCACAGATTACAGCAACTCACTGCTATTAACACTTGAGCTGTGCTAATATATATCCAGAACATCCTTTACAAAGCTGGAAAAATGATCCCCTCCTTCTGAAAGAGGAGCACGCTTTTAATTAGCATGGTCAAAACACTGCTAAGTCTGGGGTTAACAGCTGTGCAAACTGCACTGCTCAGTGACAGAATTAGGTGTTCATCTACGTTTTGAAGGCCACCTCACCTGTGTTGTCTGTCTGTGATACCGTCTGACATTTGTTTCACTGAAGCTTTTATGAGTCACACCATAAACACTTCTCAGCACTATTTTACACTATTCCTTTCTGTCTAACCTTAATCACTGTTTATATATCTGAGCAACAAAGAGGTTAAACCCCTGGTAGAGGTAACCTGGCAGAATAAAGTACGGACACAGGGCACGCAGGCTGCCTGACTGTTGGCCTGCTGCTGGTCGCTGGCGTGATGGGCAACCGATCAGCTGTGAAGGGGAAGGCGGGTCAGGGTGGGGTGTGGGGACTCACAGGCAGGTGTCCACCAGCTCATCGAGCTCTGCACAGCTGCACTCGTACAGGTCCCTGCAGCTGGCGTGACTCTGCTGCATGAGCAGGCCCAGCTGGCCCACGGCCCCGTCCGGCGCCACCTCGCAAACGTCTCGGAACCGCAGGACCCGCGCTGCCTCGCTGTACACGTGCCGCGCCCGCTGCTGCAGCTTGAAGTGTGTCACTGTGGGAAGGGGCAGGGGGACCACAGGGCTCAGGTACAGCCTTTCAGTTAAACTTTTAATACCAAAGGCAGACATCCTCTACAGGAGAATGCTACAAACACACTGACAACACTGAAGCAGGCCTCCTCAACCGGAGGTGAGGACAGATGTTCCCTCTGAACCCTAATCAGCTTTTGGAAAGGATGCTACAAGTTCTTCTCTGGTTCAGTAAGATCATTCTTCAAAGAGGCAGCAGCCTACTTGGCAGTAGAGGCAGTGAAGTTCGTCTCTCACGTACACAAACACACGTGTTTTCTTGTGCACTTGTGTGTGATGGGTGGCATTACCACATCTGTGTTGAGTGAGGCACTGAGACAACAGTCTGTCACTGAGAGTGAACACGCTAATGCCTTAACCATCTTCAGTCTGTCATTACAGCTCTGCAAAAGCCCCTCCGAGACAGTCAGAACCTGTACAGAGAGGGGCTAAGGCTGATAAAGCCTGTGAAATTATGTACACGCACACTCACGCACACTCGTTCGCACGCACATACAAAAGGACAGCCTGAAGCCAGAGGAAATGGATTCTGTGCCCAATTATGTCCCAGGAGTTTTGAATAATGCAAGAGGTGCACTGGCTATCTGAATGTAGGAAGGACTCACACCAAAAAAGGACATTATGTACACATTGGTCTGACTACCTGTGCAGTTTTGGACTTTTTACACAAACCATTGCTTTCACGTTTTTTTTAAATTTTCTATAACAATGTCCTGTATTTCTATTTATTATAGTCATAATACTTTAAACCTGACATAAAGCCTGCATCCATTTGTTTAAAAAGTTGAGACTACAGTTAACCCCGTAAAATCTCACGTGACATACGTGTAACAAACTGAAGAGAGTCACAGCACTTTGCCACTCGGTTCAGCACTGGCTTTCATGTCACTGATACCCAGTGTTACACAGTGTAACAATACATGAATTTGACATAAGCTCTGCAAACTAAGTGAAACTTTGAGACTTTAATAGTCTCAACTCTGAACGTTTAATAGTCATAAGAGGTCCTCAGAACACAAGCAAATAATTTTTGAATCTCTAATTCACCTCTTGGGGTCTACAGGGTTAAAGCTGTCAGTTTTTTTATTGCTGTAATTCTGTATGCAGACTGAAAGTTGTCATATTTTGGAGAGAGGCAGTCTGGATAACATGGAGGAGTAGCATGCATTCACACTGACCACAGGGCCATAAAACCAGGCTAACCTCCACAATGTGCTTTTACTCAGTGCATATCTGCAGTTGCGTGAGAGATCTCACATGCTCCTGTAAATCTCAACAGAACAGTAGTAACTCAAAAGACAAACTCCAAAACAGGTCTGTTTCCAATTTTAGTGGAGGGGCCCTGCCAAGCTTGGGACTCTATGCAGAGACCACCCCATGATGGAGTTGGGGTTTACTGGGTGGGTAATCTCAAACAACAGAGACCCTAGTGCCATGTCCCCATTTGGAAGGAGTACTAACTCCGGTGATTTCAAACCAATGTTTACCCTGGGTCTTACTTGTTGTTTGTTGATGGATATGATCCATGTTTAAAGCAGAAGTGCAAACAAACTGATTTCAACAAGTTCTCTGGAGCTTTGGATAAATTTCTGCAGGAACAGTGTGATACCTCTGCAGTATCAATGAGTCAAACAGCACATACACACGGGCTGTTTAACCAACACACACATGGACACGCACACACTGGGTCCCGTCCATCTCAGAGTCACACACACGGACTCCCGTCCATCTCAGACTCACACACACGGAGTCTCGTCCATCTCAGCTGTAGCTGCCATGATTCTTTCTGTGATACTAAGGTAAAAATCCAAACCAAAACTCATCTCAAGATGACAATTGTACATTTGTATACAGCTACAGAATTCCCTAAAACAGTAACTGTTGTGATACCACTTGCACATTTTGGCATTATCTAACAGTTTCAGATAACATATATTACCATTCATCTATGATAAATTCCCTCTTGTTCATATGATGCTAACCTTAAGCAGACCTTTCATTCCTGTAAAGCTAACATGCATGACAGTTCTGACCTAGGACACATTGCTGTTTGTGTAACAGCACTGTGTCAGTTGGTTCTAAGGTTCAGCTTTATGGATAACACTTGTACTTGCTTGCTTAGGGATGTGCTACTCTGTGTACTGCCACTAACTGTCCTTTTAAGAGCAAGCAATTATTTTTCTTTTTTTGCAAGTCAATGACTCAATGGGTAGTGCATCATGCTGGTGTGTGGAAGTCTCCCAGGTCAAACCACTCCCAGGAGTATCCCTGATTAAGACACCCTGTGCTAGCTCCCCAGGTGCCAAATAATGGCTGCCCACTGCTCCCCCATGGGATGGGATAAATGCTGAGAACCACGTTAATCCCAAAGGAAAATAACACAGTTCTTCAGAAAGAGGACATCACTCCCCTGGGCAGGCTTATAGTAGCTACCACACATCATAGCTGGTCACCAGACGCCAACCCATTTAGCATTCAGTCCTTGGCCATGTTCAGTTTCAAACCAGCCCATATTCACCCGTGTAGCTGCATCTATCCATGGGTAACAGCAAGAGTGTGTACGCTCATAGAGACACAGCCAGCAGCCCAGTGGAGCTGCTTACGATTCAGCTGTATTATTTTACTTTCTTGTTTCTAGTTACATTTTGCATGAATGAAAAAATGTATGACTGAACCTTCCACTTGCAGAAAAAAAATCAAGAACAGTCAAGCAGCTGCTGTTATTCAACACTAAGTCTGAAGAGCATGATCTGCTGTTGTACAGGATAAGACATTACATTCAGGACCTGTTGCTAAACCTGTAACCTGTTAGTTAGTTACTGCAATATCACTCAGTCCCCAACTGAGGTTTGCCTGAATGGAGGTTTCTTCGTTCACACAGTTGTTTTGGCAATTTGCTTTGGACACTCTGTGTGTCTCTGTGTGTGTGTGTGTGTGTGTGTGTGTGTGTGTGTGTGTGAGACCTCATCCTTCTGTATAATGTGGTCTTTCTGGAGTTGGTCCAGAGAACATGGACCAGTGCACTACTGGGTGAGCTGCTATTGAAAACGCTTCTTGAAGGCACACCTAGCTACCCACGCGCGCACACGCACTCACACACAGCTGTACCCGTTTGTCCTGGACACAGGGTGCTGTTAGCATACCCACCATGCTGTGTGTTGGCACTTAGCAAGCTGCTGATCAGCTCCTCCACACTGATCCCCAGGGTCTGGCACACCTCCTCCCGGGTATATGGCTCTGGGTGCAGCACCTCCTCCACCTTGGCCAGCATCTCCTCGAGGGAGGCCCCCAGCTGCACTTGGAGCTCGCCCAGCCTCTGCACATGGCTCCAATCCAGGCCTTGGCTCTTGGCCAGCAGCTGTGTCAGACAGCACCATTCACACAAGCCTAAACATTCGGTCAGTTATCTTACCTCTTAAATGGCTATTTTACACTTATTTCATGAAAAATTTTCTTCATGGCCAGAATAATTTGATGTGTTCAGCATTTGACCTTAAGGAACTGAATGTGTCGCAGGGTAATTTAAGCATGTAGGCCCAGAATATGGCTTTTAAATGTTCTGATTCCAACTCAGACTTCACCCACAAAGCTTGCACTTGCTTTGTAGCTATTGGCAACAGTTGACCTTCTTGTCATGACACCCACTTGTCAATGATGTTCAGTCATTACTCACATTCCCTCAACACTGCAGGGCGTTTACCAATGCTTTAATCCAGTATAGCCTAATAAACACAAACAAGCAGCCTTTGATTTACTAAATTTATCTGCTCATTTCAGACTCAGTTCTACCCGAATGGCATTTTGAATACAAAGGAGTGTGACGATGGGAAATGTGTTCCTCAAATAGAACACACACACATAGTCTGTCTGTGGGCCACCCTGTTGTTTGGTACAGAGCAAAACAGCTCACATGGTAGTGCCTTTAAATGAGCAAGTTCATTGGCCAGTACGTGACCATCTAAAACACTGTCAAACAGCTTATTTATTTTCAATTAACTTTGAAAGCCCAGGTGTTAATGACATACATTTCTCATGTCACTGTTGTACACACAATCAGTTTGTCTGCTGACCTTTCAGTTTACAGTTTCCCGTCAGGACTGGGGGATGACAGTCAGTTTCAAAACAATGGCGCTCAACATTTATACTGCTAGCTAGTCTACACAAGTACAATATTTACACATGAACTGCCATAAAAGACCAACACTGTGTAACGGGCTTAGCAGGACCTTGTGGAAGGTCTTACAGGCCTTGGTTCTCCATTTACAGGGGCTTCAAACACTCAGCCCACCTTGAAGAGTCTGAAAACGATTAGTGCCCACATATAGGCGAGACTGGATTGTAGCAAACAGAGGACATTGAATATCTTCAGAATGGCAAGGTATCGTGTATCCAAACACACCTTAGGAGCAGTCAGTGAGTTTCAGTGGGTATAAATTGGTTACTAATGACTTGAGTGTCCCTCACAATGACATGTTTGGCTGCTGCTGAGGCAGGGTACCTTCAAGACACACCACACTTTCCTTCCTCCTTTCCTTTGAAGAGAGCGTGTATACCTTTGTGGCCAGCCTGCATTCCACCACGCGGATGTTGAAGTGCGATGTGGAGGCCTTGTTCATCTCGACGCAGCAGTTTGCAATCACAAACACGGCTCCGTCTGGCAGCTTCACATCACTGGCATGGAGCGGATTGAATTCTATGAGTTTCGCCTAAGAAAAAAACAAATGGGGGGGGGGGTGACTTGCCATATCTTTGTATGCTAGCAGCCCAAAAATGCCTTTCTTGGAATAGGTACACTCGGAGTACTTTAACCTCTCAGCTGAATTCATCATGTGAGACTCACCATTCCCTCCTCAGCCAGGAAGGAAATGGACTGGTCCATACCGCCACCCTCAGTGCCAATGTAGCGTTCACAGCGGGCGCAGATCTCAGCCAGCTCCACCTGGCACATCAGAGACATGTGACTCAAATCTGAACATTGAACAACTTGTGTAATTTACAGCACAGGAGGAAAAGTCATTATGGACACCTGCTCATGACCAAACAATTGTATTTTCAAATCACTTGCAAGTTTAAATTCTATCCGAATACTCAGATGTTTGTTGTATTTTATGTCATCGTTGTTAAATGTATTATTTTGCAATTTTCTGTCAAAACTCCACACATATACAGATGTGTAGAAAACTAAAACAAACAAACAAAAAAAAAAATTATGCAAGTTACTCCAAGATGATAAAGTACTTTAATCTCAGCCGCTTTCCATACTGCTAATTCTGTGCACGGTCACAGGGAAGCCAGCAGCTTACCCCAGGCAGCTAAGGGCACAAGGCAGGGGACACCAGGAACAGGGCGCCAGCCCATCGCAGGGCACAATCTTGCACACACACCTATTCACACACAATGGGCAATTCAGAAACACCAGTCAGCATACAGTCCACATATTTGGACTGGGGGAGTAAACCGGAGTATGTGAAAGAAACACCTGAAGCACAGAGACAACACACAGACACACAGAGACAAACACACACAGACAGGTCAGGGATGGGCCTGGAACCACCAACCTCAGAGTTACTAACCGACTGGGCCACCATGCCTGAACTGCCGAAGCAGGAACATACATACTGTAAATACTTAACACAATTTTTAATTGACTTAACTGCAAATGTTTAGTCTTGGTTTATGCTTTGCCCATAAAAAAGCCATACTTAAGCCATGAAACAAGTATGTTTCACCACAATTTGCATTCAAAAAAAAAAAAAAAACAACACAACAACAACAATCAATAGAGCAGTGAAGCTTTTCTGTGGCATTTTAGGGTCCCAAAGTGCCTGAGTCCCCACTCCCATGGCCAGCACACAAAGGCATCTAATGTTGTCATTAAAGCAACACAGAAGAAAAAGCCTGAACGGAGACAGTGCTCACAGACAGAGGTAAAAGGCAGCACACTCTCGTTATGTGGTACGCAGCGCTAATCAGCAGGTGTGGTCTGCACACAGCTCGCATGCTAAGATGTAATTTGTGGGCCCCCGACATGTGATTTGTATGGTAATGGAACTTGCTCTTGGGCAGACGACGTATGTTTGTCAAACGTTATCTGGATGTCATCACGACCACAGAAATCAGGACTTAATTCCACATCTCCTCCCCAAGAGCTTTCTTTTCTGTGTATTCGCAACACACAAAGACGTTGGATGGCCACACAAACAGCTCTGTAGCTGCCCACCTCCTTCTCCCAGCAGCACATAAACAGATCTAGCAGCAGGTCAACTGCAGCAGGCACGACACAGAAAACAAAACGCGCACAAAATAACAGGGACAGCCACTGCAGGGTGAACACTCCTGTTTTGTACGATGATCCCTTTATCTTCAAAGTATAGACTGTGAAACTATCAAAAATACTGACTAATATTTAATCTTAGCCAAGTCACTTGGGTACCTGCAGAACCGGATACAGATTCTGTCTGAGTTGCTGTATCATCCACCATGACATTCTGCCAGAGACCTTTTCCCAGCAGGTTCTATGTGATTTTGCATCTAATCGGCTGTTCCATCACCCTGCTTTTTGGGGAATTAGTGTCTAATTGCTCCCTGATGATTAGAAGGGCAATGACAATCCTCTATCACTGAAAACCATCACAGTCTGCTATGAATAACAGCACGAGACACAATATTAACCCTGCGAAGACCTGCGGTGACGTACACACACACACACACACACACACACACACACACACACACACACACACACACAATGAAAAGTGGGCTGCACTGAGCCAAGACTCCGTGCATGCAATCACCTTGCCTGAACATCTCTCCAGCACAGCTATAAACTCACCCGTTTACGATCAAAATCAATGGTAAATTAGACACTGCGGTCCTTGAGCATACTTACCTAAACCCTGAATTTCAAAACAAGATCTAACCTTGGGCTTTTTCAATTCTTAGTGACAAAAACAAACAATGGAGGGCAAAACAAAGAGCCCGAAGTAAAAATGCAGAGGTATAAACAGACTACATGCAAAACAAATCCCACAAAACACCAGCCACTGTCACGGCAAACCAGCAACAGCCAGAACAGCAGAGTAAAGAGAAAAGGTTTGTTATTACGCTTTACAACATCAAAAGGTGCTACATGTAAAAGAACAGACTTTCACATTCAAACACTGCACCAGACATTTGCAAGAAGGCTTTGGCAAAGTTAACGTAACTGTTTGAAAGACAGATTATTACTACGAGCTATTATTACAGCTGTACTGTGTTACTATTGTAACTGTTAAACTCTGTTTGCTGACATGCACACGGAGACATTTTCCACATTACATACATTTTCTGTGTTACCTGCAGCAGACGCCAATGGGACCCAAGTGAAATTCAGCTGGGTGTTTTCAAGGCAAACCTCACTTTCCATTTGTGTTTCTTTTCAGAAGAAACCCCTGAATGCTTTTGTTTTTGCTCTTGCTACTATGTGATTTCATATTTTAACAGAAACAACAGAATATAGCTTGTATAAATTGCGTTATTTAAACCATTAATGTTTCCTAATGATATTTTCAGAATACATTTTCTATTGTGATGTTCTTAAGCAGTGCAGAGAGGTGATAGACTTTAGCCTTTGAAATAAGCGTAGAAATAAAGGCATGTCAATGTTCATGGTCTATCAAATCTTCCAATTTCTTTTGCCATGTCCCAGAATGGAGAAAAAAAAGTTA
>JABJVR010005355.1:0-13639 GCA_025773905.1 Chitala chitala | reverse complement strand
AATCTCTGAGGAATGTTTCCAACACCTTGTTGAATCTGTGCCACGAAGAATTAAGGCAGTTCTGAAGGCAAAAGGGGATCCAATCTGGTATTAGCAAGGTGTACCTAATAAAGTGGCCAGTGAGTGTATTTCCACATGTAGCAGAATGTGAAAGTGCTACAGTAAGAACCCCCTGTTAGTCAGGACAAGAGTACGATTAGGCCCCCACATAAGGGATTCAGGTCTTTAGTTCAGAGAGCTAATTATTTTGTCTGGTAACTCGGTGGGCTGTGAGGCAGCGAGTTCAACTCTAGGTTGCCCCTGTAACTTATATATAATTCTGTGGCTTATGTAATGTAAATGAGATACATCTTACTCTTTTACAACATATGTCTTATCTTGCTTTGCCAAGTCCTTCATACTAAATGCACACCAAACTATTTTTGCTAAAATCTGAACTCAAGGGGAGTAGAAATGTCAAACATTATAGGGTAAGTTCCTTAAAAACAGGCTAGAGTGCCTGCCCCATTTTTATATTGTATCATATTGAGGTAAAGAGTTATCTTCTAATTTGGTACAGTTTTGAGAGTGTAACAGAGATAAGGAGTGATACCATCTTAAATACTTTGAGGCTATCAAGCATTTCGCCCGTTCTCAGCTGTCTGGGACCACATCTAGGATCAGACATGGTTGCACGCCAAGGTTATTGCAGTTTTGAAAATTTTGTTATTTTTCATTTAGTTTAGCATGTCAGATTTCAGTTTCAATTTTAGTAAATTTATTAGAGTACAGCTTTATTTTTATTTTACTGAAATGTTTATGTTTTGTTTTCATTTATTTTAGTTCTAGTTATAGTTTTTGGTTACCATTCTGAAACTAAGATGACATTTAAAAAATGCTATTTTTCTGCTCTAACATTTACTAAAACACTGATTTAATTAGCACCCATCAAAAACAAGGTGGAGTACTGCAACTGTACATTTCAGTTCTCATTGAAAGATACTTGAATGACATGAATCAGTGGAGTAAATACTTAATACCAAGCAGCTTAGCCTTTTAGTAAACCCAGTGTGAGGATTGAGGAGTGTTAAACTCAGAAAAGTAGAATTATTCATCGCAACGCTTTCATCTACTGGTCATTAACATCTTGTATCCAAAAAAGTTCAATTATGAGGCAAGACGGAAAAAACTAAAATGATTTTTTTTCTTTATGAAATTATTTCAAATGTGTTAATTTTGTTTCAAATAATTTTAGTTTTATTTTAGTATTTTTGCAAGCTGTCGTTTTTATTTTTTATTAGAGCTCATTAATGCGCACGTTTCGTTTTTTTATGTGACAATCACCCTTTGTGCATATGTCCCGCCAGTCTCCATAAAGGGGCCGAGTGTGTTTACCTGCGCTAATTAGGAACAAATGCTTTCAGTTTAGGAGGACAGTGGGATTCATGATTATAAGGATATATTTGCAAAGAATTATGTGGTTTAGGAATACGACATGAAACTGACAGACTTTTCTAAGAACTTTCTAAGGACCTTTCTGAAGAACAAATATAAGAAAATGTAGGATAATATTGGTGAATGAGGGCCACTGTGTTTCACATACAATCAGTAACAAAACTTTATATACTTGAAGCCTGGTTACTAAAGAAGAAAAGACAGGACAGTCATATAACGTTAATATATTTACAGCACTAAAATCCCCGCAAAAATGTACTATCTGGTTTATATACAGTAGCAAACAGAAGTCAGAGTATGTTCAAAACACTACAAAAATAACTCATGCCAACTCAAATGTACACTTTATGTCATTGAACAATTTCTGCTAGAGGTTTAAGGCTATGTCAGAATGTAAGTCCATGTTCAATCACTTTTTATCACACTGTGGACATTCACAACATGTACACTGGTTCCCCTGGCACTCCATGAATACATATTTGCTAAACCGGTTTTACGGATCGATATATGCAATAGTAACTGAACCTCTTTAGCCAACTTGGGTGTCACCAATCCCAATAGTTATTTAACTTTCAGCAGAATCGCTCACTAGTTAAAACTGCTTTGTTAAACAAAGATGATGCTGTGTGGTCTCTGAAGCGACTGCAGTAAAATACCAACCAGACCAGCATGTTGAATAAAGCGAGATTAATGAGCATCAAATGTTGACATATGTAAGAAGCATGCAGCAAATAAACCAAACCCCTTTACAGACAAAATGCATACATGCATTCTAAAATGAAGAAGACACTGTGTCCCTAGGACTCTCATACATCATGGGATCATTTACTCAAAATTATCTACACATCCACTTCAGCTGTTTCACCTCCCTCCTAAACTTTTTGCTGAATATGTAATACACCAGGGGGTTGTAGACGGTCGATGACTTGGCAAACAGACAAGGTAACATGCTGACCTCAGGAGGGATGGACTCACTGGAACGGAAAACTGACCAGAGGCTCACAGCAGCGTACGGAGTCCAGCAGACGATGAATCCAACACTGATGAGAACAGCAATCTAAAAAAGAATCGTTAAAAAACATAGACCACAATTTATTTTACGTACATTGGCTTTCATCATGTCATAGACTGTATCCATGTATTTAAAAAAATCAAGTGACCATGTCACTGATAAATGTTGTATCCCAGGCCCTAAATTAAGAAAAATCAACTGGTTAAGGATAGAAGGCAGCTGAAGAAACAGTGGGGGAAAGCTGCAGAAGAGGAGAAGGGGGGAATAAATGTGCTGCTATCAGAGATCAAGAACTGGCTTTCAATCTTGAGGTAAATGGAGAACCTCAGAGCGAGGCATAAGAAGAAGGAACAGACTAGATTTAACTTCAGGTTCATGAAAAAAACTGTTCACAAAGGAGGAGAAAATGGCAAACTTGTAACATCAAGAAAAGATTTTGAAACTCACTTAAAAGAAGTCCATATGGACAGCAGACGGTGCAAGCAGATCACCTTCCCACCTGACCTGCCACCATTATCTTCTCTGAAACATCTATTAGATGTCAGTCCTCCCAAGTGGAGAGAGGTTGTAACAACTGTACGTCAGGCAAGAGCTCCCAAAAGAGATCTCTGCTGCCATCAGCAAGTTTTGCCACTTCAGCCTCTTGAACACTGAAGGAAGGGTTTTCTTCAGTGCCCTGGCTGACAGTCTACCTAGAGAAGAACAATTACATCAAAAGTTCTGTGAAGAAGGCTGGGATCCTCAGCTTTTCAGGGTCTTTGGAGCACGTTAGCATGATCTGGCATCAAATCCAAGGTGCCAGAAAAGAAGGAACAGATCTCCACATCATGGTGCTTGATCTCTCTAACGCCTTCGGCTCCATCCCCCACAAGCTCCTCTGGTCTGCATTCAGCTATTTTAGGGTTTTGGAACTCATAACGGGCCTTGTCAAATCCTATTTGCAGGACATTGGTCATTAATCTTTGCATTACAGCTGATGAATACACCACAGAATGGCAGCTTCTGGAGATACATATTATGGCAGGATGTACAATCTCCTCATTAGCCTTTATAAAGGCAATGGAAGTCATCATCCAAGCCTCACAGTGAGTGGTAGGAGGACAGCAGCTTAAATCTGGTCTTGGGCTCCCTCCTATCAGGGCATATATGGATGACCTGACTACACTCATCTCAAGTAAGGCCTGCATTAGGCAACTCTTGAAGAAGCTGCAAGAGAACATTGGGTGGGCTCAGTTGAAGCTAAAGCCAGGCAAGTCCAGGAGCAATCACTTATCAAAGGGAAGTTGTCCGAGCAATGTTTTTTCATTGGTGAGGTGTCTATATCAACAGTGGCAGAGGAACCAATCAAAAGTCTTGGACGCTGGTATGATGCAACCTTCAGGGACACAAATCAAGTGGACCGAATTAGGGAGGATACCATTAGTGTCCTAGAGACTATTGATAAATTCTTGCTACTGGGCAGTTTGAAGCTCTGGTGCCTTAAATTTTGTCTCCTCACCCATCTTTTGTGGCCTTTGACCATCTATCAGATCCCATTCTCTATGTTTAACAAACTAGAAAGGCTGGTCAACTCATTGGCCACAAAATGGCTTGGTCCTCTCAGGTGCATTACCAACATAGCACTGTATGGAAAAGGTATCCTGGAATTACCAGTGTGCAATCTCAGAGGAGTACAAGTGCTCCAAAGTAACCTGGAAATGACACTGACAGAATACTGTGATTCATATGTTGCTCAAACAGCTGCCACTTTAGCAACTGGGAGAAAGTGAAGCCCAGCTGAGGTGTTCATAGATGTCTCTCAAGCAAACCAGGGACAATGGATGAGGTGGAAAGGGGTTGAGAAGAGAAGGTTCTCTTGGAAGGAGCTGTGGGATATGGTAATGTATTGAACCACCTTTATCATCCGATTCACCAATTACGTATTACCATCTCCTTTCCGTCTCAACCAGTGGTATGAAGAGGACCTGACAGGCCTGCTTTGGCCTTCTCCAGCTATCCTGAAGCACTTACTGGTGGGGTGCAAGATACGCATTTTTAAGTGCAGGTGCGGCACTAAAAGGTTTTACATCCAAGCCATATATTGATCAGTTATGTGGGGCATGAGACTGGAAGTTTTCGATGGACTTGAAATAGCAGCTATGCTTCCCTGCTTTGAAGCTTACAACAAGTCTTAAAACACAGCTTGTGCTTTGGTCTGCCTCGCTTCACAGTGCCTTCATGTTGGAGCTAAGCATGCCCTGGGAAATTAACAGAAAAGCCTTAGGTATGCTGAGCTGGCAGCTGATGCTGAACAACGTAGCTGGAAAACTGAGGTCTGCCAGGTAGAGGTCAGCTGCAGAGGTTTTGTGGGCAAATCAACCACCAAGTTACTTAAGGACATGGGGACTCAAGGACAAGCCATCAAAGCCCTCTCCAGTGTGGCTGAACAGACTAGTTGTTGGCTTTGGATCAAGAGTAGAGATATCGCCTGGACTCAAAGCATTCGTTTTTAGCAGGAAGGTGAATACATTACGTTAAAGCAGAGGGGGGCACACTTGGGATGCCACATGCTGCTGATGAGCCCTCTGAAGATGTCGTGGGCTCATTATTGAAACACCGATTAAGGAGGATGCCCACCTGATGAACCCATTGTGTCTTGAACCTCCTTCTACACCCTGCCTCACACACCCATCATGGCACCCTCCTGGAAATCCATAGTTGGCATGATCCTCCCCATTCACGTCATCTTAGGTTACAAGGAATTGTATCACCTAGTCCTAAAGCAGATGGCTGGGGTGACATTCACAAAATGAATCATAGATTAAAGTTGGAAATGATTCATCCAGACTAGATTTACTAATTTAGTCCTTTACTTTCTGAAAAAGATATTTGCTTGAAGCTATATATAGTTCTTACAGGAATATTTTTTCAAAAGCAGTATTATACATAACTTACATACAGAAATATATTACCATTCATTTGCGTACTGATTTCTTATTCATTCATTTGCTAACTACTTCTCCTGGGAGTAAGGGGACAGGGAACCTTGGAGCCTATCCAGAAAAACAAAAGGTGAAAACCAAGGCACCCTGTCTAGTGCCAGTCCATCACAGTGCATACACATACACAGTCATGCACTGTTGTTGCCAGTTCATTTGAACTGCTTGGCTTTAAAGTACTGGAGCACACAGAATAAACACATATGAACATGCAAACTGCGCACACATGCCGAGGCTCAGTGTTATGAATTAGCATGTGAGGTGAGAGCCAAGTGCAGTAAGAGAGGTTTATTAAGGGTCCAGGCAGGGTTTACAATGGATTACAAGACCATGACACATCCTATGAAACCAGTCCACAAGGCAGAACTACTCACCACAATATCCATCCAGGGACTAACACAAACAGAGAGCTTAAATAAGAAACAGGGATGGGCGACACCTAGCAGACACAGAAGGGTATGACAGGCACAGGCATGCAGGCTTGACACTCAAATTTAAACTAGGAAATGTGGAGGTGTGAGTCTGCACTGATCCACTGAACTGATTATATGTATTTCAGATTGTTTAATGTTAAATAGTGAAAAAATAATTATTATTATGTGTATATAATATCTATAGGTACAACATAAATATAAATGCACATCATGTATATTGAAACTAGTACACTAATGAAAGCACTATATAAAATAATAAAGACATCATTTTTCAAACTGTACTACTTACAGTCATAAACTTTTGATGCATCTTCAACATTCTGGGGATTTGGCTACTACTGTTTATGGTCTTGTAGGCCTTATGGAGTTTCAACACCAACCCACAGTAGCATGTGCTGATGATGCAGGCAGGAAGGACCAGATTCAGAAGCGTCATGGTGATAACAAACGAGAAGCCGCCCTCCTTCATTTCACCCCAGGCCAAAGAGCAGGACGTGCCGAACGGTTCAGGGCCATACTTCCCCCAGCCAAGTAGAGGAAGGACAGCCCATAATAGTGCATAAGCCCAGGCACACACGATCAACAGCTGCATCATCCTCTTACTAATCTTCTCTTCTGTTAAATAACAGCAGACAATACACAAAACTCACACACAAAAACTGCCACGCATATCTGTATACATACACACAAGCATGTACACACATATGCACACGCACATACAAACGTGTGCAAAAAACTCTCTCACATAGACATGCTCCATACAGTCCAAAATTGCACTTATGTTCTGTAAGAGCATTCCAATTTCAAGATGAAAAAAAATTCTAAATAAACTTGAATTATGGTAGCTCAGAAACCCAAAATTACACTAAACAGAAAGCCTGTATTATGGAATGACCCCACTGTAATTTAGATAATCATGTGTCTGCTTTTTACTGTGTGTCTTGAGTATGCACACCTCTTCTCTGTCCATATGTCTGCTTTAATAGCCCAAATACGGCACCAGCCTCAAGGGCAGCGTAAACTGTATGATCAATGACATCTACAACATATTCTTTGACACAGCATGTTCAGAACTGCGTTGTGGCCTCAGCTGACAAAACACAGCTCTGTAAAAACTAAGCCTAGCATTGAGGCAGATTCATCAGTACAAAGCATCCCAATCTATACTGAACTCCTACTCATGCTGGGTAAAGAGTCTTCCTTTTCTCCGTTTCTTACGAATAAAAAGCCAATGGTGGAATTTCTCTCCAAAACCTTCCTATGCAACAAAGATTGTGACACACCTAACAAAACTGAACCAGAACAAAGCTGAGAGAACCCACCGGGGCTCTGCAGGCTCAGTGAGATGATGAATCTCACCACCGACATGATGGTGAGGGTCGCCATGCTGCCCGTTCCAAAGAAGAAGCCCATCAGACCATAGTAGAGGCAGGAGGCATGTCCCCACACCCAGCAGTGGCTGAAGGAGGACATGATGGCCAAGGGGTACATAGTCACTACCATACCCAGGTCAGAGATGGCCAGGTTCACACTCAGGAGTTCTGGGGGCTTCAGGTGGGAGGCTCGCTTAGCTGCCGTGATGAGAACCAAGAGGTTTCCCATGAAGGACAGCACAGCTGTAGGTAAAGAGAAAAGGCGTTCTATAGGTCACTAGAACACAGCTGAGGTGTCTTCTACATAACTCAGGACCACACATCTACGATCAGGAGAAAAGGCAGTATAAAACTCTTAAACTAGAGGTAAGATTAATGGCAAAGTATTATGTCACCTCCAGAGGAACAACACAGCAATTATTAGGGCTGGGTATCACTGCCAATTTTCTGAATCGATTTGATTCCGATTCACGAGGTCATGAGATTAATTAGATTCGATTTACGATTCGATCCGATTCAATATCGATTCATTCAATATTTCTATTCAAAATCCAGTATGCTTGGTTATGAAAGAGTTTTACACGGCTAGTGTCTCAAACTGAACAAAGATGGAACTCCAAAACAGTTACATTAATGCCCATTTTATTGAACATCAAAACAGGGTAATAAGTCAAGTACTACAATGCATTTCACCTGATAGGCAGAACTAAATTTTTACAGCAGCCTGAGAGAGGTAGAGAGAGTACTGTTGCTCTGGATGTCCAGCTGTCACAAGTTAAGGCAACTCTCACTGCCATCTTAAGCGAAGTTGCAACACTATTTTTCATTCGTGCATACATGTTGGGTATAGCGACTTCACTCACATGTTTGCGTGTAGGTAAGACGTAATGCAGTTCCAATATATTAGTTGTTGTTGGAAGCCATCGTTTTCAACAACACTGTATGGACGTATATCCTTGCAAATGAATGTCGCGACAGCCTCAGTTATTTTCTGGGCACGAGGAGAACTTGATGGGAACTTTACGGAAAATGCTCTCTCCAGCGTTTGATTTTTTTTTTCTTACGAGCGCCTGTCTCATCAGTGGTCTCGCGAGACCGCGCACGAGATTTCCCCTGAAGAAATTGCATTAAAGTAAATCGATCAATGGATTTTATGAATCGATATCGGATTCTGATAATGAAGATCGACTTGAATCGAAAAATCGTTTTTTATACCCAGCCCTAGCAATTATTATGAAAAACAACAGAGCTGCAGCTTCTACTCCAAGGAATATTACTCAGGTATGCATTTGCTGAAGAAATCAATTTATTCGATTTAATCTAAAGAACAACAGTATATTGTCACGGCCTACATGTCATACCTCGTGTGTCCACCAGATGTCTCCGTTCCTGCCATGTGTCACCTATGTAATTTCTCGTTATATGTTACCAGCCCTGTCTACTTACCTTGTTGATCCCTGTGTGCATTGTTCCCTATATATACCTCCCTTTTGTATTAGACCATTGCCAGTTGTTAAGTGTATTCTTGAATGTATTTTAGCCTAGTGCTTATGTTAAAGACCAGTTCTTTGTTGGATGTTACTCCTTCTTTTGCCCTGTTTTGTAGTACTTTATGTTCATTCTCTGTGTTTTGGTATTAAAACCCTTTGCACACTAGACTCAACCCTTGTCTTCGTGCCTAAGTTCTGGCAAAACGTTACATATATTATGAAAGAACTCTCTAAAACAACAATTTTTATTAAGCCTACTTTGGTTTATTATGTCAAAAGAGACATTTTAGGATTTGATGTTTTCTCTTCTGTGTGTTTCTTTGAATTACGACCCACACCATCTTCATGCAGTTAACTGTAAAGAAATATAACGTCATGAACAAATTACAAAAAGCAATGGTAGCCAAAAGGTCTGCTCAACTATGCAAACAGTCATCATCATGCGCACCCTCAAACCTTTATTATAACATCAGCTGCTAATTAGATGCAAATGTGGAATGAGTTTACACTAAGCCTGAGTTTACTGTCAAAAAATATCTGTCATATTCAGACCTAGGTGTCTTATAGTTTCTTTCACTGATAAACCTGTGTGTGTATTTATGCATTCAAGATCTGCTGAACTCCCACCTGCATTGTTCCGAAGACTGATGTCTGTTGCATAGAGCACTAAAGCCCCATTGTGGCATTGGGCTCCTATTTAACAATTTAATAGCAACGCCTCCAACTGAGATACTACAAGTCAAAGCCCCAATGCTGTAACAGCTACCCATTAAAACCACAGGATAGCACAATTGTCTTAAATGTAAACAAGACTTATTCACCTCACACATGCAGTAATTATTTTTTTTCTTCTACTACGTGGACAGTGTAGGTTTAGAAGCAGAACTGAACTCCTAGTCTCCATATCTCGGTAATACCGAGAAATCTCAGCTGATCCTAGGGACCAGACCGCTGGTGTTGGGTCATGAGAGAGTAAGAATCATAGCCTTCAGGTCCAATTTCAGCCAAATTTCTGGCAGTCCAGAAATATGAGATAGACTGAGACAGTCAGAATGTTGTGCCAGATAATGAGACAGTCATAGTGTTGTGACTTCAGGGTCTGTCACAACCTCTGTCTTTCAAATACTGAAGTAAATAGTTCATCTGCTGTGGATAAACTGTCTGGTAGAAGGAGGAAAATAAAGATGCAGCCACATGAAAAGTTAAAAAATCTCTCCCCATACAGAAGGTGTGATGCGACAGACAGGACTAAAAAAACAGGTGGCAGATCTTTAAAGCCAGGAATGGGACAGGGTGCCTTAGTTACATGATTTAAAATAATAATGGTGCAAAATGAACATGCGAATGCTGATCACCGGTCGAGCTGCAGCTGGAATGTACAGCAAGAAAATGTGATAATCAGTGCTAAGTGGTTACACTGCTGCATACAGCTGTGGTCTCACTAAAGCCATGGAAGGTCAAGTGGAGTGAACTGGTGTTGTCATGGAGATGGACACACCGTACTAGCCACTAAGCTATGTAGGAGAACGAAGCTCCGAAAGTGCCAAATTGGCATGTTAAATGTCTGGCGCTTTTCAGCACTTTTTCAAAAATTATTTTATGATGGACTGTTGATTTGTGTTGTCATTTAATGACAGGGCATGGAGATGGACTGATGTTTACACTTAAGGTTTGGTAGACCCTTTCTGTTATTACTGACAATGATAAAACCAGCTTCCATTTGCTTATTGCAAAGATATAGGTTTGGGGGGAGACACACACCCCCCCACTGTTTGAAGAGGAGTGAATTGCCCCTCCCCAATCACAATAAATCCTGATTATGTTAATCATATGGATCAAATTCCATAAGTAGTGTGTCCTCTCCAAAGTTGAAATAAAACCTACATCATTGGTTTACTGCAATTAATGTATACAAGTGCTAACACTGAGTGCCCAGAAGTCAAGTAACTAATAAAGTGTCAGGTTAGGTCATGCTATTTTGAATTTATGTATTGTGTAATGTACAGTGTTGATATGGGCTATATAATTATTTTAATAAGCTCTTTCAACTGATTGCCATGTTATGCAGTTTTAAACTTTATAATTTTTTTCTCAGATTAAATGCTGTGTGTAATCATATGGACCATTGAGTGGGAAAATAGGGACTCCTATGTGATGCCACTCTTCTTGGATTTTAGTTCTGCCTTTAACACAATCGTCCAACAAACACTGGTGAACAAACTGTCAGTCCTTGGAATACCCCCCATCTATCTGCAATTGGATTCTGGACTTTTTGACTAACAGGCCACAGTCTGTTAGAATTAATAGCATCACATCCTCTTCCATCATTCTCAGCACTGGTTCCCCCAAGGTGGTGTCTTCAACCCGTTGCTTTACACACTGCTGACACACAACTGCAGAACACAAAACAACCTTATAGTGACGTTTGCAGATGACATGGCAGTGGTGGGTCTTATCACCAATGGCAACTGTGGTGTATGATACACTCAAAATACACTGACTGAAACACCACAGGTGTCTGTATGGTTTTTATCTTAAAGAAAGACCACATAGCAGTTTGTGAAGCAGAAAAATAACACACCCGGCTTTATTAATTTACTTACGAACAACAGCAATAACTATGAATGAGAGTGAGTGGGAGAAAAAACCTAGAACATTCTTCTGTACCCAATACGTTCTTGTTGGGCTAACTAATAACAGACCACCACATTGCAGACCAATTAACAACTGCCCTACACACTGATTTCCTGCGCTCCAGCATTTAACAGCAACTAACATTTCCGTTGGTGTTGCAACACCACAGCAACGAATCAGCCTACAAGCAGGAGGTGTGTTAGAAAAATTTCTAAGAATCACTCAGGACACCGTTGAGATTCAATAAGGCAGAGACTCCTTTATTCTTGTGCAAGGGAGCATCACAGATGGAAGTTCGGCAACACTCAAAATACAATCGCTTTGCATCGTAATTTTACGCTCTTTAGGGCACTCATGCATGCATAACTAGGTGTTCACAAGAATGTGTCTTATCAGGTTAACACAAACCAGAGCCTACAACGGATGAGTATTTCAGTGAGATAAAACCTTTATAGTAGGCACTTACGACCAGGGAGGTTTCCCGTCCTGGTACCCCTTTGTCTTAATCTTGCACCTACTTTGTAGTTTAAACAAACATATCCTCAGCATACCAGCAAGATCAGTCTCACTCCCTAATTCATGTTTTTGCAGCTGCACAAAGGTTTAACATTTCATTATTTTGATTTTCCAACAAGGTGGAGGAGCTGGGAATTTGGTGCAGGGAGAACAACCTTATCGTAACATTAGGCAAACCAAGGACATGATTGTAGATTTCTGTAAGTCTGGCACCGCCCCTCCTCCTCTTCATATCAATATAGCAGCTGCAAACCAGTTCCCTGCTTCAAATACCTCAGGATACACCTTAACATCACCTTCACCTGGAATAACACCTCAAACATCATTAAAAAGGCTCATCGACACCTGTACTTCCTGAGGGCAGGGCTAAATGCTGACATCCTTCACTCATTCTACAGGTGTGTAAAGCACACTGACTCCTGGCATCAGCGTGTGGTACGCCAGCTGCACAGTGGCAGAGAAAGAGGTGCTGCAGAGGGTGGTAAGGTCTGCACAAAGGACCATCGGATGCAGCTCACCACCCATCTGGGACATTTACAGATGCAAGGACAAGGCAGCCAGCAACATGCGAGATTTCAATCACCCTGCACATGGTCTGTTTGTTCCCCTGCCCTCAGGCAGGACACTGTGCAACATCTGGGCTAGGATCCCCAGATAAAAGAAGAGTTTCTTCCTGGATGTTGTCAGACTGATAAACTGCTCCACATTGCCATGCTAAGCTTCGGATTGTTATGGATAAGTATGGACCACTAACTGTTGCCACACTGCACTTCCAAGCAGCTGCATTTCTTACACTGCCACTGTCTCATATGCTGCATATTTATTACTTTTTAAAAATATACTTTTTTAAATAATTGTATTCTTCTCAACACTTCTTGTTCCATACTGGTACTGTTGTTGTTGTGTAGTTGTTTCATGCTGCTAGTGTTTATTTTTATTGCCTGGAATACCTTGCTGGGTTTAATAGTAAACAATGTAACTGAAATATTGTGATGTTTCAGTTATTCTCTACCCCTGAGACCTGAGTACTGTATTTCGTTCTTTCTATGTCTCATGGTCAGAATAACAGTAAAATTATCCTAATCCTTGTGAAACAAGACCTTTATTTAGACTGTTCTATAGGAACTCTAGCCAGGGATGCCCATGTAAAGTACAAAGTGGAACGGGGCTGAACAAGGGAGAAAAACAACCAGCTCATAAACCCTGTCTACATCCAGTGGAATGTGTGTGTTCTCATTAGCCTTTACACTGTACTTACAGTCAACAGTGTGTTATAGGTAAATGGGTAGGATACATGAAAATGCATCTGAAAATGTGGACTCACACAAGGTGTAACAAATGAAAGTGAGACAAGCTGACACAGGTGCTGTTTGATTATACCCAGTAGGCTATTTGTTAAAAGCTCCACCCCATATCTTTGTTCATATGTATAACTAATTGTTTTTAGGTGTTACTTGTTTCTGTCTGTATTTTAGTATTTCTTTTAGTTACGTAATTGTTTAGCACAGGGATAGATTTAGTGTTTTGTTCATTATATTAGCAGATTTTATTTTTTACTTTTGGTTCTGATAAAGCGTAATTTTTCTTCTCATGTTGGGTCCTTCTGTAACTATGTGACAGGGGCAATTTAACACTAGGGCCCCTAACAAAACTGTGCTGTAGCACCAAAACCTCCCAACACTGAAATAACTCTAGGAACCCAACAGAAGAGTGCTATAACACTAAAACCCCCCAACACTGATATAACACTAGGAACCCAACAGAAGAG